>PVKA01002744.1:0-120168 GCA_004027165.1 Ctenomys sociabilis
TTTTTTGTCTTTTTGAGACAGGGTCTCACTATGCAGTTCGGGCTGGCCTTAAACTCACTTTGTAGCTCAGGCTGGTCTCGAACTCACAACAATTCCAGAAACACTGGGTGGAAAAACTATGCTCACCCAGAACAAGTGCAGAGAGCACTATTCCAGCTGAAATATATGAATTAACAGCCTCTGAAGCAAAGAAACAACAACAGAAAGATCATGAGGAATTCAAAACAGAAATAAGTTCTCAAATCAAAAAAAGAATTATTTGAAAAATAAGAATTCTTTGAAATCATAGCATCTGAAATACAAGCCGGGCGTGGTGGCGCAGGCCTGTAATCCCAGCACTCGGGAGGCTGATTTCCTCTATAGCTTTATGTTGTTGTTCCTTTGCTGCTGTATCTGTTAATTCATTCATTACATCTGAGCTAGTGTCCTCTGCCCTTACTGGTGGACTCGAGATCTGGGATTGCGTTTTTCCCCTTCTCTTTGTCATTTTGTATAGCACTGACCTTTGTCCTTTGGTGTAGAACTTTGGTGAAGCTATAACCTTAGCTTGTTATGAGTGCCAATCTATTAAGTTTGAGATTATCCAGGTATGCCTATCCTGGATGTAGCTGTTGTGTTCAGTTCCTTTTTGCTGCAGTTCCCCTCTGTTGGTTTCTTGTTCAGGTGAGCAGGAACCGAACTGGGACACAGAGCAAGTAATGAAAATTCCCCATCTTAGCTGGTTTTGGGGCAAGGATCTGGAAAATTACCGGAGTCAGCCCTCCTGTGCCAGGCAGGTCGCTCTCTAGGTAGGCGGGCCTGGTCTTTGGTGGGTCTTCTGGGCTAACAAAAGGATAGTGGATGATCTTATTCACCAAGTATGCTGTAGTTGGTCGGCCAGCCTGTGCTGGATCTGGGTCTACAGGCGGTAACCCGAGAAGGCTGGGAAAGATCCCTCTGTTGCAGTGGGCCTGGAGCCCTCACTCACAGGGTTTCCGGGCCATGGCCTGGGACCAGGAATTGCTGAGAAATGTCCCTCTGGCATGGTATGCTTGAAGTTCTCACTCCAGTCCAACCTACACTGGGTCTGGGGCTGTGGGGGTGGGACCGGCAATCCCAATAGCCTGGAAATGTTTCTCTGGTGCGGTGGGCCTGGAGCTCTCACTGGGCCAAGGGCGGTGTGGGGACAGGGAATCCCAGGGAAATGTCTCTCCAGTACGGTGGGCCTGAAGTTCTACATTCACTGAACTTTGATGCCAGGGACTTGGGGAAATTCCCACTCACTCAGCAGGCTTAGGGGCAGGGGATCTGGGGAGGTGCTGGTGAGTGCATCCTGAGGCTTCAGGCGGGTCACTGGCTTGGAGGGTTTGGGGACAGGGATCCGGGTTGCGCATGTGGGAAGAAGCCAATGGCTCTCCCTCAGACTCACTACACACTCACTGATCTGGGAAGCATGGTGAGTGGTGCAAATTCCCACTCACTGGGAGAGCTTGGGGCAGGATCCAGGACGCCCCTGGAGTCAGCCACTTTCTCAGACCGTTGTCTGCCTGGGTGGCATGGGCAAGATCCAGTAGGCTGCTGGAGTGGGCCGCTCTGTCTCGGGAGGTCTCTGGGGCTGGGCTGGTGTGGGCAGGATCAAGGAGGTTGCTGGAGTCAGCCACGCTGTCTCTGGCCGGTCTTGGTTCTGTGTTGATGGCACTGAAACAAGTTCACTTTGTAGGCACAGCTGTGCAAAAGCTCATAAAAGAATAGGCTGTACATAGATCCTACGTGTGTAAATACATGTGTGTTGCTATACTTGGTATTTGTGGATGTGTGATCTGGCCAGAATTCAAGAAATGGAAAGGAACCCACTTCTCTTATAAGAGAACTCAGCATCCTTCAGAGATGCCAACTGCCCTCCATGAACTCACCTATCTCAGATTTATTTCAGTGACTTGGGTCCACTCTCCTCCATCTTTCCAACTTTTCCCTGTAGCAGTGTCTCCCACCACTGTCTCCCACCCTTTCTTCAGGGCTCTTATTCTTCTATTCCTCTCCTTCTTCTGAAGAGGAACACTCTTACCGAGAGCCATGAAAATTCTTCTTGCTTAAATCCCACTTAAAATGTTTCTTCATTTTGGTATTCAGTTAGCAATCAGGCATTGGGTGTCTGAGGACTGAGGTTACAGTGTTGGGAAAAAAAGGATTTTAGTGAGGGGAAGCAGGAGATTAAGTAAAATTAAGTATGTAATATATTATCCAGTCATAAGTGCAAACAGAAAACATAAAACTTGTGAAAGAGAAAGAAATAGCAACACCATTATCTTTTCCTTGCCATAGATAGATAGAGATAGATAGATAGATAGATAGATAGATAGATAGATAGATAGATAGATAGAGATAGAGATAGATAGATCGATAGAGATAGAGATAGATAGATAGATAGATATAAAATGAAGATTGCTGTTGTAACAATAATCTTATATAATAATCATCATTTTATATCTATATATATATATATAAATATATAATGATTAGATGCATTTTACAGAATTTGTACCTATACATATGTCTTGGGTCCTCTGTTTCTCCATTCCCCTCCCCTTCCATCAGCCCCTCTTCCCCTCCTAATTTCTTACAAAGCTTTGTTTCCATTTTATCTTTCTTTTCTCATTTCCTTTCTTTCCTTTCTTCCCCACCCCCACCCCCAGTTCCCATTTCCTTTCGAATAATTTCTTCTTACTTCACAATATCTATTGCACATTTTGGTTCTTCCTTATGCTTTCAGTTTCTCCCGCTAGAGAGATAATACAATATTTACACATTGACTTATGATGGCACTGTGGCCTGATAATTCATCATGAATGGAAATTATCACAAGTCACAGTGTATTTGATGCTCCTGACTCATCAAACTCCATGGCCTCACAACACCGTCTGATGTAGAGAATCAGCTTTTTACTTCGGTGGTGCAGCTGCTGGAGCGCATGGCTCATGCTACTGCCTAGCAGTGAGAGCCATGAATCTGTTATCAGAGGCCCAGCAAAAGATCACACTTCACAGTCTTGTTTCTTCTGAGCACACATAGATTTCACACCAACAGGAAAACAAAACATGGTACATTGAACCATGGTTAATTCAGAGACCATCTGGATTTTAGATGCCATCTTGGGCAGGAGCATCAGGCTTTTCCATGAAATTCTCCTTTATCCTTGGAGGCAATGAGTCACCCTTCCTTGTGTCCCTACCTGTAGCTCCCAGGCAACTCCATCCAAAGGGCCTTGAGTACCTGTACTCTACCCCAGTGCAGACTACAGACATCATGGAAGCCAAAAGAAATCTGTGGCCAGCCCTCAAAGGAAAGGTGGACAACCAAAGTCAAAATGATTCCATAACAGCTGGATGTTTCAGAGTTTTCATGTGAGTACAGAACACATACCCACAAGCAGAGCTGTCAAGTGTGCCTTGCCCCAGTGGACTTGACCACTACTCCCTCCACAAATTCTTCCACAGGTCGAAGGCTGTTTGAAACACTTTTCGAGAAACACTGCAGTAATCTTGTCAGAATATGAACTCTTTTGATATTGTTGCAGCAAAAAGCAGAGCCCAAAGGTTTATCCACAGAGGCTTAGGAGAGATATGCATTAGTCAGCAGATAATATCCAACATGGAGTTCATCGTGTCGACCCAGAGAGGAGCCACAACTACAGATTTTATAGGAACTACAGATTCCAGGGACTGGGAAAAGCAAAAATATTTCCTTATTTGGTTTGGAATGTGTCAGTGAAAAGAAATTTGCATAGCAGGGTGGGGTCTGTCAGCTCCTTCTACTGTGCTCTCATGGGCTGGAATGACCTGCCATGTAGGAAAGAAGGAGTGCAGTGCTGCTTAGGTCAGCTAAAGTTGATCTTAGTCTGAGATGTCTTAACCCAAGGTGGCTGTGCTTTGCCCCATAACAGCATGACATCCAATCCTTGTATCCGACATACTCCTCACTGGCCCTTATTTTATATTCTGAATCCTTCTTTGATATAATAGAGAATGGAGAGGAACAGGGAATCTTTGTGGTGGGGGGGAAATAGATGAAGCTGGCTGCTCATGTAGTGCTGCTTACTGTCACAGCTGTGCCGAGAGTGGTGGCACATTGCGAGGACTCCCTCCTTCCAAAATACCCTGAGAGACACCTTTAGGAACTTTCCCCAAAGCCTGAGTATAGCCTGACGGGTACAATGCTCTTTGTAGAGGACTCAGACCCTGTTTTCTGTTTGCCAGAAGGCTTCAGGACAGGAAATTTAGAAGACCTTCCTTAGGTTGTCCTGCTATGGGAGCCAAGAGTCACACATAACTATTTAACTTTTTTTTAAATGTATTTGGTACAGGGTTGCACTGCACAGCTCAGACTCATATTGATCCTCCTGTTTTCAGCCTCCCTGGAGCTGGGATTATAGGCCTATTCCACCATGCCTGGTCTCAGTGCCCGTCTCAGGTGCCTGGGGGTGGGACCAGTGCAGCATCTGGAGCCAGGGATCAAACCCCTGTCTGTCCCTGTGCTTGCTTAAGCAGACACTTAGTCCACTAAGCCAGCCCTTTGGCTCTTTAAATTTTAATTAAACATCAACAGAATTTAGTTGCTCAGTCACACTGGCCACATTTCCAGTGCTCAGAAGCTGTGTGTAGCTAGTGGCTGGCATACTGATGCAGGTGTACAGCACGTCTGCCATTGTACAGTTATGCTGGAATTTTAGGCTAAAATATTACCTATGCCACCACCTTCTTAGGGTGACACCAGCACAACTCAGAAGCTGGATCTCCTCTGAAGACTTCAAGCAGTGGCCACTGATGTCTCCCCACCCCCCCACCCCTGCAAGGCTCATTTGTGCCTGAGATGATAAGCTACCGAACAAATGTGAACCCAGAGACCAGCAGCAAACCAATGGTATCCTTTCCTTAGTAGTCTGCCCATGCCACACTGTTCACTGTCACAGTGATATCAAGTGTTTGCATTTCATGGGTAATTCCTTAGAGCACAGATGGTGATGTCACTACTGCAGTGGCAGAGCATGAACACGGTGAAGCTCCATGACAGCTGAGCAATGAGGGCTGAATTTAGGTACATATGTCTGTTCCTATCTCCTTTAACTAGCTATGAAGGCCAAAGAATTGAACTAGGATAGAGTTACAAGTTTCTCATAGGTAGACCTGGTCCTGGACAGGGTCCCAAAACGTCTCCAAAGCAGAGAAACCTGACTCACCCCATCCGTGGCGTAGAATTGGTAACTTTCATTCAAAGAAAAGGAGCTCTTAGGATGCATGAGGAAGAGGAATAAAGGGATTTATCAGGCCAAATTTTAAAAATACATGTGCAAAGAAATAGAGCGGAGGCCCCTCAGAGGGAGCTAGGAGATTTGTGGCCTCAAGCTAGGTGTACTTATGGTGACTTGGAGCTGTCCCTAAGATGGGTCATCTAGAGACATGTATACCCTGAAGATGAGAGTTATCTGAGGGAGCAGAATTTATAAGTGAAAGACTTAGGGCTCCCGTTGATAGGATCATTGCCTCTAAGGTCCTTTACAATTGTTCCTATAAGAGAAAAAAATAGAAAGCTTGAATGCTTTTGTGTCTAGAAGCTGCAGTTTTTCTCCAAAAATATATTTTGAATACTGCAATTTGTGATGTGTCCTTTGTACTTATTTCTTCTACTCTTCCTCAGAGCCAAAGCCAGGGTGAGGCCACAGAGGGTGAATTCCCTGCGGAACAGAACCTGTCTCTTCTGCAGACACAGAGCTGCTCACATGCACTGGAAAATGTTAAGTCAATTTCACAACTAATATTCATGCTAATTGAGAACTGACTGCTTCTCATTGTGAGACATTGTTATGCCAGCATGTGCCCCCTAGTCTGAGCCTTCATTTAGATCAGAGACTATCCAGTGTCATTGTACCTGGTAATGAAGCTGCCTGGATTGTTCTCTCAAACAAAGGTGACACCATAGTGAAAGAATCAAATATAATTTTTATCTCATTTCTGAAGGTGCCCGTGACATGAACCAATAGTGCCATAAATGTATGTATGGTGCTTTCCCTATACTTGTCCTGTGTTGGGCAGACCTGGCTGATGGAAACTCGGAGAGACTTAAGGCAACTTGATGTGCAAGCATGGAGCTATGTTATTGTTACAGCTATTGTGCTATTGTTAATGTTATGAAGTTGAACATGAACTCTCACAACATCAAGAAATAAATGTCTAACATTTGCATTTTGTGACCCATTGGCCATTGCAGTGCTTTCTCCTATAGTGCCTCTGGTTCTGTTTTCCCCTCTTAGAAGCCAAGCCTCAGCAGAATTACTCAAGGGTCTAGTAGTAAATGCTTGTGGAACTGGTCCTCCTGAGCTGTGGTCCATGTATCTGAAGAGCTAAATCAGCCCCCATGGATTCTAAGGTGGACACCAAGTCCCTTGAGGGCAAGACCAGCTACCTCTTTGCTGTATCTCCATTGCCCAAAGAGATGCCTGGCCAAGGATCAGCACTCACCAGAGTTGGTAACCTGGACTCACTACATCTTAGGGATAGATTAATCTGGAATCTGTTCACCCAGCCCCTGAGTACAAAGAGGTCCATTCCACATCATTTGAGGTTCCTTTGGACACTACCACCCCATATTTCTCCCAAGACCAGAAAATAAATCCCTGGTTCTCATGCTACCAGGAATGGGACCTCCTGACCCTTAGTGGGCCTTCTCTCCTCTCCCTTCAGGGGCTGCCACATCACCAAGCATTAGAGGAAGTGGCCATATCATTTCCACATTAAATAGCTCCTGGTGAAGCTCTTAAAGCAGTGTCTTCTATCTTAATAGAGAATCATCTAAAAGGTTCCTTACAAACACATCTTTCCACTTACAAATAATAATCTATAGGGAAGACCAGGGCATGGTGGTGAACATGTATAATTGTAACACTCAGGAAGCTGAAACATGAGGGTCATGGGAAATTTGAGGCCAACCTTGGCATCATAGCCAGACTCTGTGTCAAAGAAGGAGATGAGAGAGAGAGAGAGAGAGAGAGAGAGAGAGAGAGAGACAGAGACAGAGACAGAGACAGAGACAGAGAAAAGGGAACCTGTAGGGAAGGATTGGGGTACTGAGTTGCCCAAACAACAACCACCTTCAGAGGACTTTGACACTGAGGACCCCCTGACTCATAAAGAAATTTCTATGTAGCTCATTCTTCTGGACTTGGCCCTATCCCTGCTGCCAGTACTGAGGCTTAAAATATCCCCAGCACTTTATATTTGGAAATGGCATCTCACTAAATTACTAAATTGCTCAGGCTGGACTCAAGTCTGTGATCCTCTTGCCTCAGCCTCCCAGAGTGCTGGGATTATGGACGCAACTCTTATTGATTTAGGAGGCAAGAGATGAGTGAGAGGAGGTGAGAGGGGGAGGTCATCACTGTCGGGTGCTCATTTCTAAAGCTATAAACAGTGCAGCCCTCTGTTTATATATGGGACTTAATCTGAAAGCCTATGCTTGAGTTGAGAGCTCCTAGAGCTTAGAGACCCTGGGACAAACTGAGAAAGGAATAGAGGAGCAGAGACAAAATTAACCTGTTTCTCTGCTTCTCACCACCCAGAGCACAGCCCCAAACCTTGATTAATTTTCCAGCTAATTGTTTGCTGTAGCATTTTCCCAAGAGGACTGAAGATGTTTTCATTATCTCTGCATCTCCCAGCCTGACCCTGCCGTGCTGTGCCAATTAGAGTTCCAGGAGGTGGTCTGCTAGAGGTCAGCCCTGTCTCTGGGAAGCTCAGGTGAGAAATTCTGGCCATGACTGGTGGTTTTGCCAGCTAACATGACCTTTTCAGAGCTTTGCTTTCTCCCCCTCCATCTTCCAAGAGTTTTGTCACTACCACCAAGTCTGTGTGCTATGCTACAAAATGAGTTAATTTCTCTTAAAAGATACTGCCAGTTAAGTTAAACTGGAAGCTCTGTTGTCTTGCAAAAGTGCACACATATGCACACACACACACACACACACACACACACACTTCACAGAGTATTTTTACAGCAGTATTTCTACGCTTGAGAGACCATACTGTGCAGACAGCCTGGAATATCCTAAGGCAGCTCGAGATGCCGCCTTTTGCACATAGGCCATCAAAAACCTCAAGATTCTCTGACTTTATGGTGGTGTGAATGGGGGAAGAGGTTTCAACTTGAAGCATCCTTTCTGGGTTGCTGGAGTGACATGTGGGACAACTGCCAAGCCACAGTCCACCCTGTGCCATGGCATTCTTCCTAAATCCTGAATTTCTTTTCCTGCTTCCTCTAGGTGAAGGTCAGTTCTATCCAGCTGTGGCTTCCAAGGCCTTTGCAACTACTACCAGAGTTCTACTCTGCAAAACACCCTTTGGGCTCCAGTAATACTAAACAACCTGACACCCTGAAGAAGAATCCCCACCCAAGCTTGATGCCACTGTGCCCTCTGCCTACAATTCATCTAGCCAGCCTTGGCCCCTGAAACCCCACCAAGCCCTCAAATCCCACACTGAGCACCAAGTGCAGGTCACAGGACTGTTCAACACCTGTCCCCCCATCTGCTATGTGGTTATAAGAAAAGCACTGGGTTCATCTTCAAAAGGAGGATTCAAGAGGAGGTCTAAAAAAGAGAAAATAAACCCCTAAGCAGTCATTCTCAGTCTCCAATTCAGTCCTCCAACCACTTTCCCCTTCCTCCTCACCTAAGCCAGGAGTGCAGTGTGACTTACCAGAGGTGAGAGTTGTGTTTATTATGACCCCATCAGACTAGGCCAAAGGGCTAGCTATGTCTTGTCGTTGCCCTTTGTCCAGTACAGGGCAGCTATGCAATGAATACTGGGTGAAGGGTGAACATATCTGCTCCTCTTTTAGTCAGGTCCACATAATTCATGAGTCAATTGTCTCTGCCTGGTAGTATTGAAATACAGGGTCTCAGGTCAGAATGATCTAGACTTGAGCCAGAGTAGTGTGACCTTAAGCATAATTTTTATTTTCTACTTTACAAAGCAAGGCTGGCCCTACCTCTACGGAAATACTCCTATATCCTGAGTTTGGGTGGAGTAAGTGCATAGGTGTGAGTGAAACCTTTCCTGTGGGCTCTTCCAGACTGGGCAAGGACTGCCCTGATGAATCTATGGGTGTCGGTTCCATGTGTTTAGACTTCTGGGAATCTGTGGCCCACCTGTCCCATTTGCCACAGGCCACAGAGTGACTTTCATGGGTTCTGTGCACTTGTGCTTTTGTGGATCCCTCCTTCCATAAGATAATAATAGCCTAGAGTCCCAGCACCCTGGGAGGCCAAGGCAGGAGGAATGCAGGTTTAAGCACAGCCTGGGAAAATTAGCAAGAGCCTGTCTTTTGAGAGAGAGAGAGAGAGAGAGAGAGAGAGAGAGAGAGGAGTAATAGAGCTCAAGGGCTTAGCCTCTAGTAACCCCACAAAGTAATAATGATAATAATAAATGAATTCTATTTTATGAATGCATAGGTATAAAGATGAATATAATCTAACTGGGTTTATTTTCTTCTTCTGATTTTAAAAGAAATTACAGCTGAAACATTGCAGCCCAGACACCACACTTCTTGCAGCAAGTGGAATGTCTGCCCTGCCTCCCTGAGCTGTCTTCTCCAGTACATTCTGGGCCCCATGCCAACTTCCCCGGAGTCATCTGCCCTGCCCCTTGCCTGTTCATCCCTCAGAGAGAAGGCCACAGACCTCAGCCTCGCCTTGCAGCTAGACGCTGGACTCGCCCCCAGCTTTGCCAGGGTAGGGGAGACCAGGGCCTGTGTTGCTATCCTCCAGTGAGCCCAGACCTAGGGTCCCCTCCAGCCACTCTCCAGTGGGACCCTTGGGCCCACCACTCTCCTGGCCGCGAGCCCATGTCTTCATGCTGGCCTCAGGGTGAGCGCTCCAGTGGACAGGTGCTGGGCTGAACCACCTTGGACATTCAGCAGCAACAGCAGCAGCAGCAGCAGCAGGGCATGAGGTGAGGGAAGCCTCTTAGCATTGCTCTTTAAGTATTGTGTACGATTGTTCCATTTCTCCTATGCCTAAGACTCCTCAAGAAATGCAAGGAAAGAAAGAAAGAAGAAAGAGAGAGAGAGAGAGAGAGAGAGAGAGAGAGAGGGAAGGAAAGAAAGAAAGAAAGAAAGAAAGAAAGAAAGAAAGAAAGAAAGAAAGAAAGAAAGAAAGAAAGAAAGAAAGAAAGAAAGAAAGAAAGAAAGAAAGAAAGAAAGAAAGAAAAAGAAAGAAAGAAGTGCAAGGAACTGGGCAGAGGCTGGAGGAAAGGGAAGCTCTGACCTTAAACCTCGGCCATCAGGTCTACCTTCGCTCTAGACCCCGCCCACCAGCCAACACCTCCCCGCCCTTAGCCACGCCCTAGCCACGCCCTAGGTGCTGCTGATTCCAACTCCTGCCTGCTCGAGGCCCGCCCCTCCTTGAAGCCCCGCCTCTGCCACGATCCCCGCCCCGCCCTCCACCTGCTGCGCGCATGCTCCTTGGGGATTCCACTCGGTGGAGTCTCGGAAGGGCAGCAGACGTCTTCCAGGGCCATGTCGCGATCTTGTCAATTCCAGGAGCCAGAAAGGTAAAGCCTTCCCGGCCCGCGTACCCAAGGCAGCTGAGCGCGGCCTCCGTCGCAGTGGGGACGGCCGAGGCCTTTATCCGGGGACCCAGCCGGCTCCGGCCCCTCTAGGCAACCCGCGGATCTCTGCACTTTTTCCGCCCAGGCCAGGGGCTGGCCGCTCCCCGCGGCCCTCGGGCCTGCGCTTCTGGAACCTCCTCGATTTTGTTCTCACCTTCAAGGCTGTTCAATGAGAAAAGAAGTTCGGTAGTGGGGACCTTCCCAGGGGCCCGCCTCACAGTGCCCAGGTCACTGGGCTTTTCCTCCAGCTGGTTCCTCGGGTCAGTTCTGAGGGCTCCCTCTTACCACAGTCACCCTAGGTAGGGTCCATTGCCATCCTAGGCCGGCCTGTTTCCTTTGCTGCGCACGGCTTGGGGTGCCCTGGGGGCGCTCCGTAGTTAGCATTTAGTGACTCGTTAAGACAGATGGCCCTGTTTGAAATTCATTGCAGTGCACTTTTGAAACCACCACGGCGCATACAAACTTGTGATCTATGCAACACAGCCTTCTTACAGAAGCCTGGAAAACAAGGTGTTCGTTGTCTAGAGGTGCAGTAACAAAGTGCCAGCAATGAGCTAGCTTGAAACCACAGAAACTTACTCTCATGGTTCTCAAGGCTAGGTCTGAAATCAAGGTTCCACAGGGCTGCATCCCCTCCAAAATCTTCAATTACACTTCCTGCCTTTTCCTCCTCTTGTTGGGTTCTGTGTTCCAAGGCTTGTGACAACATCACTTAATTGATCTCCACTTCTGTCTCCTCAGGCTTTCTTCCCACACGTTCATCCTTCTTCATCCTTTGGTGTCCTCTCTCTCCACTTCCCCTAAGGCACTGAAATAGGCCCAGCCTCAACCCAGGTGCTGGCACCTCGTGATTCTTACTGGTTACATTCACAGAGATCCTGTGCAAACCAAGGCACACCCTAAGGTTCCTGGTTCATATGACTTTAGGGCAAGCACTGCTCAGCCGCTCACACAAGCCAGCCACCAAATACATCTGCTCAAAGGACCTACACAAATCCAATCAAAAGAGCACCACTTGTGATTACCTGTTATCTGGAAGCAGTTCTCCCGAGTATATTTTCATTGTAAACAACTTTCCAAGGGATGTGTGATCTCCCCACAGTGGACAAAAGACCTAAGTGTTTGGTAACAGGATGTAAACACCAGATTAAGAAAAAGTGGACTAATCTTTAGACTTTTTCAGCAAGCCTGTCTTGTCTGGATATAATTATGGATTTCAGAGTTTAATTATGGACTTCAGCTGTTGCACTGTTGAAAAATACATTTACCATTTTAAAATTTAAAATTATGTATGAGTTATGATAAAAATATGGTTAATAGAGTGTTAAATCTATTATAGTACAAAACATATTTCTGGTTTTGGTTTTTGTTTTTTTGTGCCTGGGATTGAACTCAGGATCTTGCACTTGCCAGGCAGACACTTGTGCCACTGAGCTATCTCCTTGACCCCATATTGATGTTAATCCACCTCCAAATCCTCCTCCTTGCTCAAAACACACCCATCATTCTTGCTACTCTCTGAAGCAGTTCTGGAAGTCTTCTTCCCTGAGGATCTCCAGTTGTGCTGTGCTGGCTATCTTAATGCATCAGTTCAAAATGTTTACTTTTTGTGGTCGCTTAGACTTTTGGAGAAAGTTACTTGGTGCCAGATCTGCTAAGATGAATGAGGACATGCAATATGGTATTTACAACCCTACCTCTGATGCATGGCACCCAGTGGCAGCATTCACTGTAATTTTTTAATCACATTTGGTAAAGATACTCATGAAAGAGCAATTCCAGAACAGCTTTAGACATTGGCAAAAAAAAAAAAAAAAAAAAAAAAAAAAAGTTGGGATAAGTGTATTTGAAGAGCAGGTGAATATGCTGAGGGGACATCTTAGTTACTTAGTGACTTTTCACAGTTTTGAGCCAAAATCCCCAGTCCAAAGTTAAAAGAGGAAAGGTTTATTTTGGCTCACAGTTCATAATTGGCTGGCCCCAAGGCAGGGTGGCATCACAGAGAAGAAACAGTTTATAGTAGCAGAGGGCAGCAAAGCAGCAGCAGCAAGCAGCAGCAGCCACCCTCCTCTGACCCCTCTGCTCTGTCCAGGCCACACACGCTTAGGACAGGTCACACACCCAGGAAGGGCCTTCTCATCCACACGCAGAGCCGTGCCATACCAGTCAGTGGACTGATGGGTAATCATGTGCCCAAGATCCCAGCATTACATACTTAATCTCAGCACCACACACTGGGTCCAGCCACTTCAGAAAAGTCCCACCAAAGGCCAAATGAGTCTTTGGGAGGGGACATGTAGGCACAAGCCATAATGGGGATTAATGGCAGTGTATCTTTTACTGTAATGATTTCAATTTAGATATTCATCATATTTTGATCACACCTCCTGCTAAATTATGTTTAGGGCGCTGGCAAGATAGCTCAGGGGACTAAAGTGCCTGCTCAGGCAAGTGCAGGAACCACAGTTCAATTCTTGGGACCACAGGCCATGCCAGCTCTGCCCCCGGGGGGGCTGAGCTGGCCAGAGTCTGAATATAGTGGTGCACACCTATAATCCCAGTACGGGGGAAGCTGAAAGCAGGAGGATCTCCTCAAGTCTGAGACCCTGCAAGAACCAAATGTATTAATTAATAAATGAATGTTTAACAATTTGGGGCCTCTTTCAAGGGGTTCTACAACCAAGCAATTGAAGTACTATTACTTCCATCATGCTATTTGTAGACACACTGTGGCTCAGAAATTTCTACATCTTGAACCCCAAGATGCCAAAATATAAGCTGGACTGGGAGCTTGTGCTGTAGCCATGTTTGTCACAATGTGTGGTTGGTTTGCATTTTAGAAACAGTGTGATCGAGGACGCAAAGGCCCGCTTGAGAAAGTTCGATGTTGGTGCCAAGTATTCTTACCTGTCAAGCCACAAATACTCAGTGCTCATACCGCTGGTGGCTAGAGAAGGAAAGCTCCACCTGCTCTTCACCGTCCGGTCTGAGAAGGTAGGTGACAGGAAGCTCTTGCCACCATCTCTAGGGACATTTGAAGACCGAGTAAATTTTTAGTCCCCTGCATATGGTTTGAGGACACTTCTCAAATGGACTTTCAAAACTGTGGTTCTTGAGGAGTATAAGGAGTCACAGGATGGTACAGCATTTTTTGGGGGTAGGGAGGTTCAGAATAAAGATAAGGAACTTAACTGATCAGGAATTTAAAGTACTTTTAGACCCGAGTCACTTAACTGTGGTGCTGTGACCTTTTGGGCTGCATAGCTCTGTGTTTAGGGAGACGGTGGGATGTTTCATCTAACCCTGAGCCTCTGTCCGCTAGGTGCCAGGAGTGTGCGTGTGCGCACACGCGCACACACACACACACACACACACACACTCAGGTGGCAGCCACAGCTGTCTCCAGTCGAAGCTTGCTGTCCTGGTAGAGATGAGGCTGGGTAAAGTTTCTGCCCCAGGAATGACATGGAATTACAAGTGAGTAGACTGAGCCCTGCAGCCTCTTCCTTGGCTGCGTGACTTTGTCCCGGTTACCTTCCTTCTCTGTGCTTTAGTCTCTCCACTTGTAAAGTGTGTAGTGGCTGCTGCTTCATAGGACTGCTATGGGGGGCTCACAGTGGGACAAAAAGAATGCATGGAGTCTGCTGTCTTCCTGAGTGTCAGGTGGCAGCCATGGTCTGAAGCTCTCAGGTAAGCAATCTCGTTGCACGCTATGCAGTGAGGCATGGAGTGTCAGCCATCCCTACACCTCCAGTTCAGGGCGAAGTCCCCTCCATTGCCATTGGAGATACTTCCAATGAGGAGCTGATGAAGAAGTAATCTTGGAGTTATCCCCATATAAAAAGAAATGGGGCCTGGCATGGTGGCACAGGCCTGTGACTCCAGCACCCTGAGAGGCTGAAGCAGAAAGCACACAGCAATTTAGTGACTTAGCAAGAATTTATGTGAATGAAGAAGGCAGGGGATGTAGCTCAGTGAAAAACCCTGTGTTTAACCCTCAGTACAAAAAAAGAGAAAGGAGTGGAGGGAGGAAGAGACTATAATTACCTGGTGTTTTAAGCAGAATAATGAGAAGTGTCTTGTTGACAGAAACAAAAAGCAGAGGGGTCAGCTGGGCTTGGGAGTGGACTCGCATGGATTCTTTGTGCTGTGCACCCAGGATGATGGGAACTGAAATGCTCAAGGCTGGTTCCTGCCTGGGAATCAAGGACGAGGGTCAGGGCTCTGTCTGTAGCATAGGCAAAGCACACAAACACAGCTTTTGATTCTTTAGACAAACAATGTAGGAAAGGTAGGCAGCTCCAAGGCAGAGCAGGCGCTCTCTGGTGTGCTACGTTACCTGCCTGCTGATTGTTGGTGGCTCATGGGAGAAGGCAGAAATTCCCATTGGGGCTTTGCTGGAGGCACCAAGGAACAGCCCCCCCCCCCCCGAGATTTCTTCCTCAAGGAAGGGATGAGAGAGCCAGGTCCCTGCTCAACCCCACTTGGATTTCTGCTCCCCCACAGTTCATTAGGTTTTTTGGGGACAGAGTCTCTCACGTAGTCCTCTTAAGCTTGCTATGTAGCCCAGGCTGGGCTCAAACTTGTGATCCTCCTGCCTCAACCTCCAGAGGAGTCTGGGTGTTCAGGACCACACATGACTGGGAACCAAATTCTTTTCTTCCCAGATCTCATCCCAGAAATGGGTCTGAAACCTGCTCCATGACTCAGAACCCTAGGAGAACACAGACAGCTGGAGAACGCTACTGTAGCTGCAGGCAGCCAGGCTCTTTTGTGTCACCTAGTCCCTGGCTCTCCATCTGCCCCTTGTCCCAGTTCATCTTGCTTAAGGGTCTTCTTGGTCCTTGAGCTGGGGTGTCCAACAGAAAGCCAGCACCTCCTTCCCCTTCACGGACGTGTCATGGATTCCCTCTCTGTGGCTTGCAGGAGCCAGCTGCTTTGCTGCCACTATCTCCTCTCTACCTGCACCTCCCCATGTTTCATCCCCTTTCTGGCCTTCCTCACTGTTTCCCTTCTGCCCTGATCTATGGGGCTTGACATAGATTGGGTAGATTTAAGAACAGAACACAAATTGAAATCCTATGAACTGAGAGCACAACCTCAGTTGACTTCTGAGAGAAATCCCTAGGGTTTATTGCATGGCGTCCATGCAGGCATTTGCAATTGCAGCTGCCTAGGAGGCTGAGACAGGAGGATGGCAAGTTCACATCCAGCTTGGGCAGCTGAGCAGCTGAGCAACACCCTGTCTTAAAATTGAAAAATGAAAACAGGAAGGGCTAGGGATGTACCTGAATCCAGAATTACTGAGGTTTCAACCTGGATTCAACGTCAGTAATTTTATACAGAAGAAAAATAGCATCAGCCTTTATAATTGGAATCTTTCTAACACTGACAGTTTGTGAAGATTCAGTTTTAGAGAAACATCTTTTATTCCAAAACAGTGCAACATTTTCTCAAGTGTAGAATTTTTCTGAGTCCAAACAGAACAGAAATTGAAATCCTGTGAACTGGAATAGGTATAAACTGACCTTGAACTGACTAGGCAACCTAGCTGACCTTAAACTCTCAGCAGCCCTCCTGCCTCAGCCTCCCAAGTGCTGGGAATACAGGCGTGCGCAACCATGCCCAACTTTCAACATACACTTTTAAGTCAGGTCCTTATATATTAAAAAAAAAAAAAAAAAGAATACTGGAGATGATGAAACCTGATCTTACTTGCTGTATGTTCAACTTTTTGGTGTGTTAATGGATTTAGGGGTGACCAAAATAAATTTCAGTTTGGGTAACAGCATCATTTATCAATATAAATGTAATATAAAATCTTCACCTTTGCTTTAGAATGGGTATTAATTTTTGCAGATGTGCATATCACCACTGTCTTAGAGTTGAATGTGCTAATGACAAAATTCTTTTTGAGTGACCATTAATAATAATTTTCTCTTTCTTCCTTTCTTTTTTCTTTCTTTCTTTCTCTCTTTCTTTCTCAGTACTGGGCATTAGACTCAGGGGTTTACACTGAGCTTCAACCCCAGAATCCCCTTCCTTATTTAAAAAAAAAATTGAGACAGAGTTTCACTAAGCTCTTTATTTACTTATTGTTTATTTAGAATTAAAACAGAAAAAATTGCAAGTGATACAGAATTTTACTTAACAAAGTAATATGAATTTCACAGTATTTGTTGTAATACATAACTGGTTGTCTTCCAACCAGTTATTCATATTGCTAGATACATTATGTAAAATGGGAAGCAGAAAGAAAAAAAAATAAAGTATAAGAAGTTAAGAAGAGAAAAAGTACAAACAATTGGAAAAAGGAGACAAAACAAATTAAGTATTATATGTTCCTTTCTATAGACCAGCAAAAATGCACAGTACACTTGTCCAAACCATCCTTCTTACATACCTAGATAAATCTGAAGCTCTTTACATTGCCCAGTGAGCCCCAGTTTGCAGCCCTCCTGCCTCATTACAGGCATGCCCCACAATGCCCAGGTGGTAGGTCTACTTATTCACTGTGAGAGACATGCTTGTAGTGGGTAGAGCACACGTGTGACCTATAAACACCCATCAGCCTTCCATGCCCCTCGGTCTTAACACCACTGATAGGAGAATGTACCTATGGTAGTAATTCTTATGTACTTCTGACTTAGCAGAGAGGAACTTTAAGATTTTTTTTTTATCTTTCCCAGGGATGTAAAGCACTTTCCTGACATGTATAAGGCCCTGTGTTAATCTCCAGAACCATAAAGACAGAATGGAACAAAAAATGCTTTGCTCACATAGGTTTTTAAACTCTGTAATATACACCCCCCTCCCGCATATAAATTATTCTAGCATTATCTTAGTTTTTCTTTCTTTCTTTTTGTTTTTTTAATTTTGTACCCAGGATTGAACTCAGGACCTTGCACTTGCCAGGGAGGTGCTGCTTATGCCGCTGGACTATCTCTCCAGCTCTCTTAGATTTTTCAAGCTGCTATAACAAAATGCCTTAGACAGGCTGGCTTATGAATAACAAATATATTTCTTGTGGCTCTAGAGGCTGAGAAGTCCAGATATAGATATTCAGAGATTCAGTGTCTACTGAAGTCTTACTTCCTTAAAGATGGGCCATTTTCTAGTGTGTCCTCACAGACTGGAAGGCCTAAGGGTCTCTTTTAGCCCTCTTTTATTAGGGCTCCAAGGAGGGCTCTGCCCATGACCTAGTCAGCTCCTGTTAAGGCTTCTGTCTGGATGTCACCCTTCATAAAGGCTCATGTGGCGCTTTCTGAACCTGGCTGGATCTAGGGAGTGTGACACAGGGATCAAGTGTGTATGGTGCTAAATTAGCCCATTGATTGGTTTAGCCTAGTTCTAGGTATAGATCATTGGAAGGCACACCCTGGGTGCGAGTGGTACCTCTTAGATGGCTTCTAACCTGGATGGAATGAAAGGGAAAGGAAAGCTTGCCTCACTGCCTCGCTGCTTTCTGTGTGCTCTGCCACAGACTGTTGCCACTGTGCCATGCCACCCTGCCTTGGAGCCAGCCAACTGTGGACTGAAACATCTATAAAGTGGAGGCTAACACTTTCCTCCTTAAGTTTCTGGGTATCAGATATTTTGTCTCACCAAAAAATATCTAAGACAACTTCAAGGACCCCACCTCACAAAATCATCACCTTGGTGGTATGCATTTCAACATATGAATTTTGGCCTAACAAACTACAAGGTCCAGGAGTCTTGCTTAGCTGTGGTCTCCATGATAGTTCAGTGGAAAGAACAGTTGGTACCCAGGGGAGGATGCAAAGAAGTCAGGGTCAGTTTGCTGAGGAGTAGGGATTGTGCCTTTCTACATCTGCTCTGGATAGAAAACAAAAATAGTTTTAAAAACATGAGAAATGGAGAAATGTTTCAGACTCGCCTAACATTCTCAAGTCAGGAAGAAATGGACCAAGAATATGGGTAGAAAAGAGAAACCCTTCTTCCTTTGTTTGAAAAGATACATGGAAAGGCTGACACCGATCAGTGCTGATGGCTGCAGTGACCATATCTTTGTGGTTCAGTCATCTCTCATTATGTAGTGTGCTTCTTAGGAATATGAGCTTTAGAAATAAGCACTGACTTGCATTCCAACCCATCATGTGGACCTTATGAAACTTTTTAATCTATTTGAGCCCTAGTTCCCTTCTTGAAAATGGAAATAATAATAGCATAATAGTAGTTTATATGTCTATCAATGAATGGGTGGGTAGACAAATTTTGATGCACATACACATTGGAATACTCCTCTGCCATAAAATGAATGAAGTACAACCTGGAAGAATTTCCAAAAACATTGGTATGATGTGAGAGACACAAGAAGTCATGTCACACCTATGATCCCATTTATGGTATATTAAATGTGCAACTTAGGGATATGGATAGAAATAGAAGGGTGGTAGGGTGGTGATGATCAACTGCTTAGGGGACACAGCTGTCCTTTTCGGGCCATGGAATTTTCTAGAACTAGATAGCAGGGTGGTTGTACCATAGTAATATATGACATATTACTGAGTTATTCACTGTAAAATGGCTAATGAGATGTCAATTTCATCTTATAACATAAAATGCTTTGGAAAAGAGTAGATTATAGTCTGTTCAGAAGACTCAGAGGGAAAAAAATCTTTGTGAAACAGCATTCCCAGCCATGGTGAGCACTCAGTAAAATGCTTGACAACATGATTATTCGAAATATGACCATTTATATTGTCCTTTATTCTACTTTTGTTTTCCCCATTGAAGTTAGTTTGTGTGTCCTGGGGACATACCGAGAAAAGTTTGGAGTGGGGAAGATTCTCAAAGTTTACTTTAAAAATATGAATCAAGGAAAACCTTTTTCATTTCTTAAAAATGTTTGCAATGCTGAAGCTTGAACCCATGGCCTTGTACATGTGAGGCAAGCACGCTACTATTGAGCTACATCCTTGGCCCTCTTTTTTATTTTGAAGCAGGGTCTGAGTTACCCAGCTATAACCAAGCTTCCGATCCTCCTGCCTCACACTCCCCTACATAGCTAGGGTTACAGGTGTGCATCACTGCGCCTCTCCCCTAAAAAATTATGTCTTGTTTATTGCTTGATACTATCAGGTTAATTGCAGTCTCTGGCGCAGTAAATATTTGTTGAGGGAATAAATGGTTCAGAATTTGTAACATACATCATTTCTGTGTTCTCTTGATGTCTAGCTGAGAAGGGCTCCTGGAGAAGTTTGTTTCCCTGGAGGGAGAAGGGAACCTACAGACAGGGATGACGTGACCACCGCACTGCGGGAAGCCCAGGAGGAAGTGGGGCTGCTCCCCCATCAAGTGGTGGTCATCTGCTGCCTGGTGCCTTCTCTGATTGATGTAAGTGTCCCATAGATTTGCAGGAGAAATCTATGCATCTGCTGTTTTCAGGGTTTCACATTTCTCCAGACAAAACCCCAAAGCATACTGCACAGAAAGCCTTGTGGGGCCCCAGCCAGTTGTGAGCTCAGTGGCCCTGGACAAAGCCCTCTTTCACCATCCAGAAACCAAAGAGTCATCAATTTTCAAACTGGGTGCCATGGAACCCTAGAGATGCTTTCTGTTTGTTTCTTATTTTTATTATTTTTATTTATTTATTTATTTTTTTTTGTCTTTTTTTTTTTTTGAGAGAGGGTCTCACTGTGCAGTTCAGGCTGGCCTTAAGCTCACTTTGTAGCTCAGGCTGGTCTCGAACTCACAACAATCCTCCTGCCTCAGCCTTTTCTCCACTGTATATTTATTTTTGAGAATACAGTTGAAAAAGAAAACACATACTCCAGTGAATTATCCCTTTGAAGGAAGCCAGCACATTGCCTTTACTCTAATGCTACTTATTTTTCCTCACACGTTGGAGAAAAGCTGCCCCATAGCACAGTAACTAAGCAGTGCCCTGAGATCACTAGGTGAGCTATTTAAAACCTGGTACCATGTGTAACTGCATTCCTGTGTGAATCAGGGTTTCTTTTATAATATAAACCAAAACAGCATCAAAAAACCCAAGTGAGGGCTGGAGAGATAGCTCAGCAGCCTAAGCGCCTGCCTGGCAAGCATAAGCACCTGGGTTTGATTCCCTGGTACCACATGCCGTGCCAGCCCCAGGACTCCCAGTGCGCTATGCTGGATGCCAAACATAGGCATGGTGGCACAAGCCTGTAATCCCAGCACTGGGGACAGGAGGATCACTATAAGTCTGAGCTGTGTAGTGAGAGCCTCTGCCATATCAATCAATCAGTCATTTAAAAAAACCCAAATGAAGTCAGGAGCTAATACGGTTACATCTGAATTTACTTTGAGTCCACCACCACAACCTCGTTGTACCAGTAGACTTTAAAAAGAATTAAGTGTTGTGAGTTTGATCTTGGATAACAAGATTATTTTATTACTATTTGTAGCAGCAGCCTTTAGTTGCAGTTTTAGAATAGTTTAGATTTAAAGAAAGATTTCAAGGATAGTACAGAGAGTTCTTATGTTCTCCATATCCAGTGTCCCAGTGGTTGACATCTTACATCACTGTGATACATTTGTCACAACTAGGAAACCAGTATCAATACTTTATCATTATTATTATTATTATGAGGTAAAATGTATACCACTGTCTTTTATAAGCATTTCTAATAACACCTGCTTTTGTGCTCTGGATCTCATCTAAGATACTGGACTACATTGCTTGTCACGTCTTCTTAGTCCTCCCATCTGACAACTTCCTGGACTTCACTTGTTCTCAGAATACTGAAAGTTTATTGTTAGGTACTTTTCAGGATGTCACTCAGCTTTGGGTTGTCTGATTAGTTTTGTCACAGTCAAACTGAATAGAGAGTACCCTCATCCCATAATAACAGGTAGGTAGAAACACTTTTTATATTTGATGTACTGGGATAAATTTTTATTTCAGAAGAATAATCCAACTGATTCCTAACAGTAGAAAACTAGTGAACTAGATTGTCTTCCATTTGCTTAGTCTTGGTGGTACAGAGTCTTAAGGCTTATATCTAGATGTCCCTCCAAAGCCTCATAGTAGGGCTTTGGGGAGGTGAATGGATCATGGGGCTGTGATAGTCATTGTTGGGTTGGTCCCCTGATGAGTTTATAGTTAAATGTGATGTTGGAGGTATGAAACCTGGCTGGAGAAGGTGGTCCCTGGGGGCGTGGCCTGTAAGTATATCTTTCTCCCTCCCACATTGATTTCTCCCTTCTTTCCACGGCCATTCCATGAGCCCTGTCTCTTTGGCCATTCCCCTCTGACATTTTGTCCTGCCTTGCAGCCAGCCAACTGTAGACTGAAACCTCTACAAATTGTGAGCCCAAATAAATTTTCCTTTCTTAGAGTTGTATGTGTCAGGTGTCTTGACTCAGCAATGTGAAATGACTAACACAGTTGTGCAGATCAATGATGCGGAGAGTCTGTGCTAATTGAGCCCAGTTTAAAATACAAAGATCATTGCCCATGGGAGATTTAGCTTAGGAGAATTTTGTGGCCACTCAATAAATGCTTGCAAAATGTGTGTGTGTGTGTGTGTGTGTGTGTGTGTGTGTGTGTGTGAGAGAGAGAGAGAGAGAGAAAGAGACAGAGAGAGACAAAGAGAGAGACAGACAGAGGATTAGACAAAATTGTGTCAAGTATTTCCTTTCCCATTGTGTAGCCTACTGGCAGCTCTCTTCAATTGAGGTTTGCAAATCCCTCAGCACATTCCAGGAATCTGCTTTTGAACTTTATGACACATTGAGCTATTATGGTTAAAAGTTCCCAAATTGTAGCAACTTTCATTCCCAAGGTTCCCAGGAGCTGCTGAGTCCTCAGTGTAAGTGGGTAGAATACAGCAATATTCAGAGTCTGTGTCAGCTTTCTCTAACTGAAACAAAAGCCTCAGGATGAGAAAGGGTCTATTGTGGCTGTCAGTTCTAGGAGGTTCAGTCCATGGTTCACTGGCTATATACTTCTGGGCCTGTAGGGAGGCAGCACACCCTGATGGGAGTGTGTAGTAGAGTAGGGTGCTCGTATTGTGTGAACAAGGAACCAGAGACAGGAAGAGTGAGTGAGACTGGGCTCCCACAATCCCCTTCCAGAACTCCCCAGTGACCTGACTTCCTCCCATGAGCCCCCACTTCTTAAAAGTTCCAACATCGCCCATTAATACAACCAGCTGGGTCAAAAATCAGTAAGTTCCTTAAAGGCCTTTTCAGATCCAGACTACAGCACAAGATGATGTTGAATCATCAGGAAATTTCTATGGGCCAGATATTCCCAGGTCAGGAGATTTCTGCAATGACATTATCACAAAATTAGAATGAACAGAGTTTCTAAGGAAGGCATACAGCCCTTAAAAGTGCAAAGGAGGGTTGTTTTGGTTTTTGACCTTTGCTAATTTTTAAAATGTATTAGCAAAACCACCATTCATTGATCACTAGCACACATAATGTAATTCAGTGGTTCTTAACCTAGAGTCAGTTTACTCTGCAGGGAGCACATTTGACAATATCTGGAGATGTTTTGGGGTGTCACAGCTGGAGGAGGTGCTGTTAGCTCTTCCCCCACCTCCTCTATGAACCCTCCCAGGCCAACTGTGGCCCCACTTGACCCACCCTGGAGGAGTTCATGACCTCAGAGACTGTTTACACTGTTCTAGGGCCGGCATGATGGCCTCCAGTGACTTATAGCCTCAGAGTTTCTGCCCTAAAGGCATCTGATGTGTGTGTCCTTATTGCCCTTTCCCATTCCACCTGTTGACTTTATCGTTAACATAGTTAACACTGAGAGCTGTCTCTGTTCTTAAGGTCACCTCAGCAGAGCTGATCTTCCTCAGAAAATAACCCATGGACCTGCATCAAGCTCCTTTAGGTCTGCACCTCACAAGCTCCTGCCTGCAGCTTTTCCCACCTTGTTTCTAGGAAGACCCAGGAACTCCAAATTCACCTCATTTTCTCATCAGAGGTTGCACCTCCCCTCACTCTCACTCAGCAGAGACCTTGACTCAGCCCAAGCTTCTCAGGAGATTCCCAGTAGAACAAAGGGGTCTTTTATCTATCAGAACCCCAAGTCATTTGCACCTTTCAGTTTGTAAGAAGCCCATCTATCTTTACCAAGAGGCAAAGGTCTCTACTGAATTTTTTAAATGTTCTATGGTATTCTAGTATATGATTATAACCATAATTTGTCTAGCCTAAATTACCCACCAATCGGACAGTGACATGTTTAGCTGCAAATATTGCTTCCACTCTGTACAAGTAGCTTTTCCTGTTGGGAAGAATTTGTGATACAAATGCACTCATAAAAATGTAATTCCTAGCTCAAAAGGATTATATTTTTACAATATTGCCACATAGCTAATCCCAGTGGTCATGCCAGCTTGTGTGCCTGACAGATTATCATCCCCAGTGTCATCTCCTGGACACCATCTCAGGTAGACCCTACATGTGGGAAATACAAGATCACTTCGGAAGCAGAACCCGCCCCCTTCACTCCCCACCTTCTGTAATAGACCAATTTAGTTGATCATCTTATTTTACAGAGAACTGGCAAGATTTCAACACAAGAAACAATTCCACTGTGCTTCTTAATGCATGTGTTTTGTTTTCTGCTTTTTAGAAAAAAAATTTGATCACGCCTGTGGTGGGTTTTGTAGACCACAACTTTGAGGCGCAGCCGAATCCTGATGAAGTTAAGAATGTGTTCCTTGTGCCCCTGGACTATTTCCTGTATCCACGTGTCTACTACTCTCACCACTTCTCTCAGTCTGGCCACTCTTTCCTCATGCACTGCTTCGAGTACACATGCCCTAAAGATGGTGTGACTTATTTAATCAGGGGAATTACTGCAAAATTTGCTATAATGGTTGCCTTCATTATTTTGGAGCAAAAACCCACCTTTGAAGTTGAATTTAATCTCAATGATCTAATATCATCTTGTGAGAAACAATTGCTTCTTTACCATGCTATAAGCAAGTTATGATTTATGAGACTAAAACCCAGAATCCATCCAAGAGGATTCTGTATGTGGTTATGCACTGAACAACATTGATTGCTGCTATTTGAATTTGATAAATGTGAATATGTTTCCTGTGATCTGAAAATCCAAACCTTGCCTTTTTTTTCTTCGAGTTACCTTCTGTCATTTGAAGGAACAACAAAGGGAGAACAATATATTAATAGTGTGTCTAACTTCACCCACAATATTTAAAATTTTTCTTACACATTTAAGAAAAAGTATCTGGTACATAATAGGCACTTAATAAATACTTGTTATATATTGTGACCACGTGGCATTTATCTTGTCTATCACTTATTGCATGTGACAGAAACTTCTAGATATCCATACAAGCCTACCCTCTAGGATAGTAGGACCCTTGACATTAAATGGGCCTCTATGATTTAGTTTTGGCTAATGTGCTACCAGTGAAGGTGACCTTGAAGGTTGCCTTCAATTTAAGAACAGTCACCATCCTTGGAGTCTTGAGTGTTTCTTAGTCTTTCCACCAGCTGTTCCATGCACTTATCTGTATCTGATACTGGCCACATGGGTAAGGATAATTCCTAGAGGAATGGCAGAACTAAAAGATGGTCAGAGCTCAGATCTCTAATCCTCTGTGGACTCCAACCTGGGCTGTTCATTGGCATCTGTTATAAGAGGGAAGAGTATCATTCTGTCATCTCTCTTTGCCCCTGTAATGTAGAGTCTCTTTGTTTGAATATTGCCGTTACCCTAAATCATGGCACTTGAAAATGGCTTAGATGAAAATTCACCAAAGCTGAAGATGTTGCAGAAAGTTAGAGTTTGGCATATGAACTCTGGCTCTTACCTTGTAGGTTTTGTGGTGTATACAGGTTGCTTGGCAAGCATCAGCGAAAGCAACTAACACTGAAGTAAAAACTATGGAAAAGCCAGCCCCAAACTGACAGTCAAAAAGATAAACATGCATATGGCTTCAGATCTGTCACTTATGTGGGTATCTCCATAGAGCCAGTGGGATTTCTTTGTTTAATTATGATGTTAGCCAGGCTGCATGAGGTCAGAAAGGCTAGTACAGAAAGCCACATGACTATATCTCCATGATGTCAAATTCACATCTTACTGTTACTGGATTTGCATTAACCCAAGCCATTTTTTTAATAAGACTTTGCTATGGCTGAACATGTAATGCCAATACAAAACCCATCAATCTGCTATGTAAGTGACCATTACTGCAGAGGCTATTTTCTGGATGTTGGCGGAGGCAAATAACTGATCTGGTGCTTTAGACCCATAAATGTTTAAATGGCACAAATCTGGCTCCAACCACGAAAGCAGATGTTGGGTAAGCATCCCCATTAGCATTCTGTAGCTAGCTCTGCATGAGCAGGCCTAAGCTGTTTCTGAACAGTTACAGAAGCATTTGCAAATGTGTATTTACAATCTGACAGCAGTGTAATTGCTGAGTAGATGGCTGACCTCTCTGTCAGTAGAGAAAGTGGTCCTTCTGGACAACATATTTGCTTATGTGAATGCCACAAACTTGCCTGGTTTCCGAAAGGAGCTGGCCCAGCTGAAGTCTATATAAGTAATACTCATGAATATCCAATGTAGAGTGCAGGGTACTCAGCGACAGAGGTATTACCATCACCACCCTTTCTTTTAGTAGTGTAATTTATGATATCTATGTTCAAGGCTCTAAATAAACATCAAATCCAGATCAAATAAAAGGAAATTATTGGCAAGGTACAGATCTCAGGGAATCTGCAAAACCACTGAACAAATAAGCCTCAAGAAAGACCGCAGTGGGGAGTGATGCAGCTAAGCACCTCAAATCCAGGAGCCTATGAACCTGCTCTTCTACACCCTGGCATTGCTGTAACAAAAACCATCTGTTAGAACTGATTGATGGGATGGAAAATCAACAGGAACTCTGGCTCAGTCCACAAGTCCTTGGAAAGGGCTGCATCAGGCCAATCTTGGGTCACTGGCAGGGTTCCAGAAATTTGCAACTACAGTCAAGAGCAAGGGCAGCGGGGCCGGTCTGACAACTCACATTATGTACTCCCACCCCTCAGTGCCTTCAAGCACAGTACCCATTCTCTCTCCAGTTCCCAGTTTTCTCTTTTGCAACATGGAGATATAAACTCCCTGTCTAAGGGCTTTCAGGAGATGAAGTGAGTTGATTTGTGAGATCCTTCCACTTAAAGCCCTCCAGAGTGCTCAGAACCAAACCTGGGAGATGGCAAGTGCTCAAATTTCCTGTTAGCTCTTAATTGTGGTAGTTTAATGGTAACATCATATCCCAATAATAATAATTAGCATTGCTATTTCTCATTTTTATCAGAGCTTCATCAGTTTTCTATGTTAGTGGTTCCAGAACTGTCAGTTCATACAGCTCTTTGTATCTCAGTAATATTTTAAGGCACATATAGGTCAAACAAGAACCCTATAATTTCATTTATGACATAATTGGGTCCAAACAGCTGGGTAAGTATGTCCTTCTAATTTGGTTGCCACTTGAAAATATAGTCTCTCCACACTGAAAGAAAAAACACTTTTATTATTTCAATCTTAATCATAATTGCTCATCAATGAATTGTGTCCCTATTTGGTGCAAATGTAAGTAAAAGATTCAAATAAAGACAGTCATATGGAAAGGAGAAGCCACCAAGAAGACACTCAAATTCAGGACCCACGAGCAAAGTCATGTGCAGGTAGGTAGTGACTTGAGCCGAGCTTGGTGGATAAGATGATGCCTCCTAGATGAGTAGATGGTGACACTGTTGGTGGGGGATATGTTTATTAAGCACTGACCATATGTCGAGGTCTTCATTTTGATTATTTCATTTAACTCTTAGACCATTCTCTGCAGTGAACACTGTTAGGATTCCTGTTTTTATATAGGGGGACCAGAAAGTAGATACTGTTCACAAGCATTGACCAGGCTGAAGTCCACAGTCTGACAGTGCAGGAAGGTGGCTACTTTGCTCTTCTTTTCAAAAATGTATGTTCTAACAATATTTGTGACAACACATAGCAGAGCCGACATCCGTACTCAACACCTGTCAGTCCCAGAGCCTGTGGTTTACTCCTATAGACACTCACCTCCGACGAAGGAAGAATGGAAAGCTAAATTTATTTTCCTCTCAAATTGCCATGTGTGGAGGCAGTGCAGTTAATAAAGTAGAAGGAGTATAGAGTTTATTTTTGCCTTAATCATGTCCTCCAGCGTATTTGGTTGGCAGCACACATAGTGAAATGAGTAATTAGCTAGGATGAATTTAATTAAAATGGAACATACCAATTAATAAACAAAAGTGTTGGCATACTTGCTAATTTAACAACTCATTCATGGCGCCAGCTTTCCAGTTAAAGAACTAAAGTTTAAAAACAAGTCATTCCGCTAGTGCTTAGGTAAGATGACTAAGGATAATTCCAGTTCCTTTTGCTTTTTAATACCCAATTGGTTTCTTGAGAACAATATAAAAATTTGATGAAGTTGCTGGAGTAGTCATTGCCCATTGCAGCTGTTTTGCTGTGACATACTCAGGGGTACTAATGTGTGGTCACCCTAGAGCTCCTGATTGCCCTCCCATCCAAACCCTGTTACCTCCCTGTGCATCCCATTGCCCACCGTGGCTCAGATTTTGCAAGCCAATCTATAGAGACACATTTTTCCAAACACCCCTCCAAGTTTAGAGCCTAGGCCCTACTTCATTGCACTAAGCTGCATGAGACACATGGAAGATATTTGTACTAATTCCGGCCCTGATCTTGGAAGGAACAGATCAGCACACCTGAGACCACCTTCTGGGGACAGGTCCATAGCCCAGGGATCAACAGCCAACCCAAAGATAGCTCCTACACTGGTGGCCAGTAGTCTGTGAATTGTTTAATCATGCTTGAATAATGAGCCTAAATCTATTAGCTTTTCCAAAGACTTTCAACTACGCCATCTTCTAGAAAGTTCATGCTTGGAAAATATCTTGTAGTGAGCCCAAGAAGTCAGGGTTTAAAGATTAGTTGGTCAGCAATTGGTGGAGATGTGTTTTTGCTCAAGGCAGTGGTCGTCATGTCAGTCATTCCACTAGACACAACTGGAAGGAAAACTATCTCCTAAAGTAACTTGAAGATCTTTTTCTAAGGTTTTATATTCAAGTCTATAAATTTTTATTTTAAAAGTGTGGACTTGACTTGATAGTTCCTTGACTCTAACTTTCTCCCCTTTTTACTTTACATCTTCAAGAATTTATTCCCTACTTGATCATGGCTGTCAATGGCATTTCCTTGTTCCTTTTCTTTTCATTTGCCATCAGTGTGAATCTTTAGGTTGTCCTTCTGATTTTTTTTTTTTTTTTGCTTTTATTAACTTTACTCATGAGTGGTTCTTTATTCTGGGCTCATTTTATTTCTTTCCATCCAAAGACCTTGCATTTCTTCTGTAAATCTTGTGCATTTTATGGACCTCCAAAGCACATCCTGAGAAGTAGCCTATATATATATATATATATATATATATATATATATATATATATATATATATATATATATAATTTTTCAGGCTATAAATAAGTGTGGTCTAACATCCAGCTAAAGATAGAGTGAAGATAGTGGAACCTTTCTGCTAGAACTCTTAGTCTGTTGCAAACAAACAACAATCCATCTTCACAAAATGAATAGTGGCCCCAAACAATACATCGGAATCCTAATGTCACTATTTGTGTTTGTAACCTTACTTGAAAACAGGTCTTGTAGATACAGTTAAGGATCTTGAGATGAGAAGATCCTTGATTGAAAATGGTCTCTTAATTAAATGACTGGCATCTTTGTAAATGAAGGGGGTGAGATTTGAGACACTGGAAAGGCCACATGAAGAAACGGGCAGCGATGGTAGTGGTGAACTGCAAGCTAGGCAGCAACAAAAGCCACCAGAAGCTGGAGAGGTGAGGCAGGACCCTCTCCTCAAGCATCTGGAGGAAGCATAGCCCCACCATTGCCTTCATTATTGAATTTCTGACCTCCATAACAGTGAGACAGCAAATTCTTATTTTTTTAAGCCATGGAGTCTGTAGAAAATTGTTAGAACATCCCTAGAAAAAGAGCACACTCATTCCAAACAGCTCTCCCTTTTGAGAAATAGCTTTCCCTGTGTCTCAGGATTAGCATGCATTCAAGTCGGTGTGGCCCAGCCAAGCGTTGGCACCTAGTCTAAACTCAGATAATCAGGTTTATTTCCTCAAAATCCCCTCCGTATTAGGACCAAGTGGCACCAGAGCCTGCTCTCACTAGTAGGAAGGATTAGGGGTTGCTGCAGGTCACTGCTGAGAAAGCTTGTCTATTGTGAGAAAGAAGAACAAAGTCAGTCCTGGAGTGGAACAGCAATAAAATAATAGTGTGCTCTGAGGGCACTGGGTATTTCTTCTTAGGGCCTGCATGTCTCAGGCAGTCCATGAAATGTTTAGAATAAAACTCCCTGTCATGCATGCACAAGTACACATCTTTACATCATTTTCCCTTCTCTTTCTCTTTCATCATTTCCTCATATCCTTTCATACTACAAAGGCCTTTAGTGTGATTCTTTCTTCACTCAGACAATACACACCTACATGAAGAATTTGCTAAAAAAATTAAAAAATAAATAAAAACCAATATGGCATGGTAGGTAAGACCATGAAGAAAACCCAGGAAAACAATTCTTCTCTCATCACTAGCTGTCTGACCCACTACATAGATTAGGCCTCTATACTAACTGAAAGAACAAAAAAGAAAATAGGCATCTAGTACTGTCACCTGTGTTGTGAGGAGTGGATCCAGCAAAGAAGAGATCGATGCTGGGAAACCCAGTACCTGCTTGTACAGAGGGAAGCTGACCTGCTCAAGAGGTTATAGGGAGAAAGCCTCCTCGGTGCTCCACTTTTCTCACCACTTCCCACCACTGTTGTTACCAGGTCCCTTCCACTGACTGTCTTTAGCTTCTGTGAGGAACAAAGGGGCCACTGGAGACCCAAGTCAACTCACTTACATCTTTGACTGTTTCATTTGAGTCTCTCTTTGCTGGTTCTGCAAACTGAAATCTAAAAGTCTAAAACTGAAATCTAAAGTCTAAATCTGTTCTACTGGTCCACAAACTGGGATGAACCAACCTTGCATTTGGGCTCATTCCTATGGACAACTTCAGAGCCACACTTTCTAATATGGCAGTCATTAGACATGAGTGGCTTTGGTGCGCTTGCAGTGTGGCCAGCCTAAATCGGGAATTTGTCAGAGTATATTAGTATTGACTACATGTAGAAATGATAACAATTTGTAGGTGTGGGCTTAAATAAAATACAGCATTAAATTAATTTATCTGGCTTCTTCATACCTTCTTGAATGTGAGTACTGAAACTTTATATATAATACATGGCTTACAACACACACTGTTATCTCTGCTCACAAACACCTTTGTTTGCAGTTTGGTTCATAAACAACAGAGTCTGGCAAAAATTTGTTTTTGTTTACAAGCTCTGTTTTGGTTAGCAAACACCCCCCCCACACACACACAGCCATCTTTCCCATACAAACACAAACATGAACTTAATTTAACTATGTGTACGAAGGTACCACTAGTTATCACTATTCCAAATCATTCAGCTGTGGCCACTACATTAGAGAAAATGTGGTTCTCTTTCTTGGAACCAAAATTATTGTACATATGCTCACAAAAATACACCAATGCTTCCTGTTTCCCATGTTTCCATGCTGGTTACTTCCTTTTGTTCATACATCTTTGTATATGCTCACTAATGGACTTAGCTTGTAGGTGCCCTTTCCTTGAGGGTCGGAACTGTATTTCACGGGTGTCCTCTTGTCTTGGTAGTGTGCTATGTACAATATTTTCCAATGTTTCTTGTCTTGGTGTCTCAACCTCAAAACCTGAGCTGTCCTTGACATTGCCTGCCATAGGCCTTCTCCCTTCTGCAGATACAGCCACAGCCCACAGCCCTAGGACCCTACCTTTGCAGTGAGCTCCAGACCAACTCCAACAGCCAATGTTGGCATCACTTTTCCAGACTTCTGATTCAGAGCTATAGTAGGGCATCTAGTATGCCAGGGATTAGTGATCCCCTCCCAACCAACAACAAACGGGGCTTAGGATTTCAACAGCCAAGCTTCTTCACCTCTTGGTGAGATAGTTCTAAGTTATGTTATCCTAAACTGAACTGAAGTCCAGTTTCCTGCTGTAGCAGTCATTTAACTGCCCTTTGGATTGCTTGACTTTTCCTTTTTTTAATTTTAATGAGAAAAAAAATTAAATAGCAATGAAGCAGTTTAAAAACAGGCTAGTATTTTACAATAATTAATACATTGCATATTGTTGTCTTCATAGTAGTTATTCAGAGGACAAGATACAGACATGATTTCACTATTCTCATATCAATGTGCCCTGTCTATTCCAAATACACTGCTTGAATCTTGGACCTGAGTTTATTTCCAAGTAAACCCAAACTGTGATGATTCTCTGTCCAATCTGTGTCCAAATCCTACTGACTTTACCTTCACAGTATCTGCCACATCTAGTACCTGCCATCACTACTGACATAAACTTACTTGATCCTTTATGAACTCTTGAAAAATATGTCAGATAACGTCTGTGAACCATCTTTCCTCTACAACACCAGGTATTTTTTCAAAGTTTACATGTGACCATATTTTCATTGGAGACACCCGACTGGCTTCTTATTGTTCTATATGAGACAGGCTTGGAGTTTATGAAGCCTGGGTCCTATTACCTGTCTGCCTCTCCAGTCATGTACTACCACATCAGGTTCCTGAAAATAATTTCCCTCCAATGAAATGACACTCGTTCCTGTTGAGGAAGGGCTGGATCTGTTCAACTCTCTTCATCTCGTGCCTGCTAGGACTCACTTTCTCAGCCAATGAGCTTTAACAGTGACTTTTCCCAAATAAGTACTTGTTTGTGCTACACTGGTTCCAATTACATTTTTTCTCACTCCACTGGGTATCTTTTAATGAAATGACAAGGGTCAAGTGAGAGCAGTCTTATAGCAAAACCCATGGGCACTGGATTAGAAAACATATTTGTGCAAAGCACAGTTTGCTGTTTAAATGCACTGAGCTTGCAAAGAGATAGATGAGCCTGAGGAATGGTACTGGGAGTGAGTGAGCAGGGAGGACAATGGGTGTGCAAAGGGCATAGATGAGAGAGAACAGGGAGAGAAGAGTTTATACTGAAGAATGGTAACAGGAAGAACCTTGAGACAAAGAAAAACAGCACCGGGTCACCAGCCAGGGGATGAGGGTGTTGCCCCAGTATTGTTTGTTAATAAGCTGTATGACCTTGGAGGATACATCAATCTTGCTAAGCCTCGGGTCATTTATGTACAAAGTGGATTTGAACTATTTGCTTTCTAAATTTCTTCTGCTTCTGCAATGTTTCATTCTAGACTTTTTCCAGCTACATTTGAATACACATATGCAAGCACTCTTACTTAATGTTTTACCAAGGAAAAGAAAAGAATCACTTTCCCCCTACTGTTTGAAGCTAGCCACATGCAGAGAGTTTATTATGTGAAAATACCATTTGGGGAAGTTGATTAAAAATCGTGCTATTCAGAGCAGGGATTTGGGGGCAGGAATATACAAGTCCAGAATTCTGGGTGGAATTGTTCTGGCATCTAAATGTTGAACCTTATTAAGTATATAGTTGGCCATTTGGAAAGGGACTTTTGAAAGCCAGTAATCCAGACCCAAGTGCTGGATGGCTTTGTGTGTTTTGTTTGAATTATTGCATGTTTAATAGGATTTAGCAGCAGTGCTTGTGCTTAATCTGTTTCCTTGGTGATTCAATTCTCATGGGGCAAAGGCCATATGGAAAACATGGGTTATTGGTAATTTAGTAAGTGAAGTAAAAAGGATTGAATTTTATTTGGTGTTCATCTTTGTGTTCCCCTTGCACAAAAAAAAAAAAAAAAAAAAGCAAAAGGGGAACCAGTATTAAGTGCATAGCAGATACTTATGAATTAGATAGTGTTAGTGTTATCAGAAAATATGCTATAATAGGTGCCCAAACATATTGCTATTCTATTGGTCCCCAAGCGCTCCTCAGATGAAACAATCATTCTTCACCCTACTTCCATGTAGCTTTCTAGTAGCCTCATACTAGCTCCATGGTAGCTTCACTGTCTGCCTTGCCCCTGTCTCCAACTTGCCCTCCATGCAAGTGAGTATCTATCTTGTCTCCATGTCCTGACCAAATGCAACTGGTCCTCCACTTCCCCTGGGGGTAACTCCATCCCCCACCACCAGGACCTGCCACCATCTCCCCCTTTTATGCCCACCCTTGCCCCTGCCACTCTGTTCTCCCTTGCACTCCCAGCATGAGCTATTGAATAGCCCATGACGCATCCTGTCACCTCTTACCTGAAACATCCCAGTGCCTTCCCCTGATGTCATATACAGCTCATCCTTCTGCCTTGGCTGACAAATGGCACTCTGGCTCATAGCCACCTCCAACCCTCTGCACCCTGAGCCAGTAGCTTCCTGAACTATGACCCCCCCCTTCTTCCTGAAACAGGACAAGATCCTTCTGTGCAGAGCACTCCCATCCCCACTCCACATTTGGGATTGAATCCAGGGTCTTTGCACTCAGCTGCATCCCCAGCCATATTTTTATGTTTTATTTTGAGAGAGCGATTCACTAAGTTTCCTAGACTGGCTTTGAACTTGTGATCTTCCTGCCTCAGCCTCCCAGACACTGGGATTACAGGCTTGTGCCACTACACCTAGCTCTACAGAGTGCTTTTGTGAATCATACTCTATTATCCATACGTATTTTAATTTTCTGCAGTCCACTTCTATAACTAATACTTTTGTATATTTATTTCTTTTGTCTCTCTAACCAAAATACAAGCTTTCTGAATGTTCAGACCTCTTTTTATTTTCTGTTAGCAAGTAAATCAATAACACTTGAATGTATGTATGAACTAATTTTTTGAAAACAAGATGGTCAAAGTCATTTTGTCCCAAAGAATCCATCAGTATATTGCTTTTTGGCCTTTTGGCTAAAATCAAGTGCAGAAATCCATCAGTATGGTGCTGTATCATATCAATGATGAAGTTAAAAAAAAAAGCCCCAGGCATTACTCTTTTTCTTTTTGCTCTTTTTTAATATTAACAATGTTCTCCAACATGGGCTAATTTTATCCTTTTTGCAACTTCAGTTATGTCTTATAATTGTTACAGTTCTTTCTTCCTCTATTAAAAATGTCTAACTTACTTACTCTCTGCTAATTAGCCCAGCTCTATACTTGTAGATGTTAGGAAAAATTGAGGACCACATAGACACTGAGCAACTTATGAAGTGTTTAAATGTTTAGGGGCTGGGGAGATAGCTCAGTAGAATAAATGTTTGCCTGGCATGTGCAAGGTCCTGAGTTCAATCCCCCGTACTGCAAAAGAAAGAAAAAAGAAATGTTTAAATGTTACTGGAAGTTACAGAAAAATATGTATGATTTCATTTTTATCAAATAGTTTTGCCAGTGCTTCTGTATTCAGAAAGATATTCATCAAGTTTGTAAAAAGTTATCATCTTGGGGAGAGGCTGGAATCATGTAACTTTTATGTTCTTTGGGTTTGGGTTTTTTCCCCTTTTTGTTTTTAGATTTTTCTAAAATGAGTATGCATGACTGTACTTTGGTAGAAAACATAATTTTTAAAAAATTGTGGAAGGACCATAAACTGGAATTTTGGAGTACGTAGACTTTTTATATTAAAGATGAAAATCCTAATCCTTAAGTTTAGAAAGACAGGAAGTAAGCATCCCATTTGTGAAACGAATTTTCAGCTACTAAATTCAGATAAAGGGTAAACAAATAAAGCAAACCTTTGCTACATCTTAGACGTGCATAGGTTTATCTGCCCAAGTAACATCCCAGCAGCAAAGCCATGATCTTAAAACCATTTTCCTACCTCCCACCCCTCCACCACCCCGGCCACCCCACACCTGCCCCCCAGGTCTCAGTGCATTGGATGGTCGTGCATGAGCTACCACCCAGTCTTGCAGGGAGCACCGAGTTCTCTAGGTAGAAGGAAGGTGTCTGAGGCCGACACTGCTCCATCCTGTCTGGGATCAGCCGCTGTGCCTGGAGGCTGAGCCACGTGGGAAAGGAAATCAGGGGTTGGCAGCAGCAGTGTCGGCTGCGTGGCAGGAACCTCACTATGAACAAGTTGCTGGGAACAATGAGCCGAGACAATGGCAAGACACTGAGAGTGAAAAGGGAATCTTGGCTCCAAGGACACTGCGGAGGCTGGTATTTCTCCTGCCACTATAGTGGTGCCCCAGTGCAGCCTGAGGAGAAGAGAATTCCTTGCATAGAGCTAAAAATCCAAAAGTTCTTGCTGTTTACTGTCTTAAGCAATTCTAATGTGGGGAAATGCGATACCATTTAGCCCAAAAAATTCTAGGCCATTGCCTAAGACTTACCAGCAATGAAAGAAAATCAAAATTAGGTAAAATTTCAAGTCTTCTTAGTAAATACATGCATCCTGATTTGAAGATATGGGTTTAAATTATGGCTATATCTGGGTAATTATTTGAAATAATATAACTGAAAGATAGCCCGAACTTTCATATGCCCAAGGCACTTGCCTGTTATTCTGCAGATAGTTAATACAAAAGCTATCTGCATAGTGGAGGATTTTGTGATTTCATGGGACACACAGATCTTGTTAAACCTTCATTCTCCACCCACATCGATCAGGCAATTTTTTCCCCTGTGGCTTCCTTTTTCACTCACTCCTACTCCTAATGGTTGAGTCTAAAAGGAACCAAAGAACACACGAATTGAACAATCGTTTGTTTACTCAGTGCTTTCATTCCGCTCCTCAATTACTTGTCCCTGCCGTCCTACGTGAAAGACAGAACAATCTGCCCTATGCGAGGAGATGCAGCGACGTTCAGTGCTTGCCCAAGAACACAAGCTATTCAAGCGAGGACTGCCGCTACAGAACCTGTATCATTGTCTTTGAGGGGATTGGTTCCACGAGTCGCCGCCTCCCCTTCAAGTCCCAAATCCACACACACTCAGGTCCCCTCTATAAAATGCCTAGTGTAGCTTCCTATAACCTATGAACAGCTTCCTTTATGCTTTCTACTTGATTACTTATACTATCAAATGCAAAGCAAACGCTATGTAAATAGCTGTTATACTGTACGAAGTGGAGAAATAACAAGAAAAAAATTCTGTACACATCCAACATGGGCACAATTCTTTTCAAAATAGTTTTAAACCGCAGTGGTCCACAGCTTGTGTTCTTGGGCAGCGATGTTCAGTGCTTGCCCAAGAACACAAGCTATTCATGTAAGGACTGCCACTGCAGAACCTGCGTCCTTGTCCACAGATACAAAGCCTGGGGACACAAAGGAGCTGAGGGCACTCCAAGCCCACTTACGTGGGAATTACAAAGGAATGCTGATGTCACTGTATAGTCACCTTGTCTTTCATTTCACACAATCTCTCCTCTTGAGGTTCTTGCTGTGGAATCCAGTGTTGCTTTTCCAGACTGTGTAGAAGACTTAGACATTTTAAAGGAGTCAGGGAAATGCAAGGCTATTTAGCCCTGAAACTTCTACTGAATTTAGAAGACCACTAGGAGTGACATTAAAAGCAAGACAAAACCAAACAGTAGGCAAATGACAGAATGGAAATTGACTGCTAAAGAATACCACCCTTTCCTCCCTCTGCTAGAGGCTACCTGACAAAATTCATTAATTCTGGCTTCTATCTAACAACACATCAGGAGATAAACTCACTAATGAACTTTTTCATTTGGAACATAAGATCATTGATGTTCGCAGGGCATTCAGCATGATTAAACTGATGCTTATGCTCAGCTAGTAGAGGGAAAATAAAGTCATGGTTCTTGGACTAAACTCATCAAATAAATCCTCTCCGCTATAAGTACTCAGACCTCAGGGGTAACTAAGACTAAACAATTAAATTATCTCAATCTACTCACATTTTGCAGATAATTGTTCCCATATACAATTTCTCCTCTCTTGCTCCACAGCTGATTTTGGCTGAGTTAATGAGAAATGAACCATGCTGTGTATTATTTATTTCTCAGATTATCCTCTATCGCCCTGAAGTTTGATCAATAAAAATTAAATCTTCAAAGGAACAATGCTGTAAAAAAGCAATACCACTAATATTTGCTTTATAAAATTCTGTTGGAAGGTTCAAACTTAAAAAAAAAATCCACTCTCTCTCCCCTGATATTGTCATAAAAGCTACTTCCCAAGAGGATTAAAAAAATTTTGGAGAATTGTTTAGCTTTAAAGATAGGAATTATGTTATTATAACAATGCTTTACAACACTAATATAAGATCATAATTATTGCCACTATTTTTGAGGACAGACCAGTACTGTTCTAAAGCAGAAATATAGAAGTTGGGGCCAAACTTGGTCTTTTATAAATCAAGTCAGAGCAGCCTTCCCCATTCATATATATATATATATATATATATATATATATATATATATATATATATATATATATAATCTACCTGCCTTTGCTTTGCATGTACAAAGGTCTAAGACCTAGAAATCTAAAACTATTTACTATCTGGCCATTCACAGAAGACTCTTGCTGAACCATACTCTGAATTTTTTTTCCAGCATGCTTGCATTTAACCCTTTTGTATTCAACCCCAAAGGCTGGCTAATGTAATTTCCACCCCTGCTTTCCAGATGGTAAAATCTAAACTCAAAGGTTGGATAAGTAACTTCTCCATGAAACGCTATGACTGAACCTGTATCCCTAATGGATCTACAATGCCGCCTCTCTAATGCCTACAATACTATGATCCTTCCTCACTAAGAGCTCTCTAAAATGTTATATTATCTGCTACCCAGGCAACAAAAGTAGCTTTGAGGCCCAGAAGAGTCGCCTACAATGCTGATTGAGGAGTGGGTGTAACAGGAGCTACAGAGAAAATCCTTCTATATAGAAATACTGCCCAACAGTCAAAGATGTCACTGATAATATGTAACCTTCCATGCCTAAGCTTTATTTTTCTTTCTCCTTATATCCTCTGATGACCTCTAATAGCTAAAGGAAAATTCAGGCTTTTTCTCAAATAACACCAAAGAAAGTTTATTAATACATATAGGTGTAGGCCATTTAGAAACCATGGGTGGTTTAATCAGTTTTTTGTCCCTAGAGTTGAACATCATGGACTAAGTGATTTATATGGAATAGAAGTTTGTGCAACTCAGGCCTCATGGGTCAGAAAGCCCAAGAATTCGATGCTAGCACATTCTCCACATCTGGTGAGGGCTTCTTGCTTTACCAAAACACAAGGAAGTACAACAGAAAGCCTTCCCTCTGCCAGGAGACTTCAGTTTTTTAGTTGCCCTGGTAATAGCTCCTGTTCCCGCTCCAGGTGCTTCTGTCTCTTAGACATGGCTGTTCACTGTGATGTGCATTGTATAAACCAGCCCCCCACTGATAAGCCATCCTGCCTCTGTACTTCCTGCTTGCTTATTTTGTAACAGCCCTAGGCCACCAGAGACCAGGGCCTGTACCCTGGGAATGATCGATCCCAATCAGTGACCACTGATGTAAATAAATCTGCCTCTAAGTCTTGGGTGTCCTTTTGGTGTGTCTGTTTATGATTGTAGAAGGACATTGTATAGTACAAACACAGCAAAGGTGCCACCTTGGGTCTCTCTTCCTTTCCTTCAAATGCCATCATAGACACCCTCCCACATAACCTCATTTAATCCTAGTTACCCTCCAAAGGCCCCCACTTTGAAATACCATTCACATGACCTTGGGATTTAAATTCTAACACATGAACTTTTGAGAGTTACATTCAAGCTATAGCACAGGGACTCTGGCAAACCTGGAGCCAATGGCAGACACCTTAGCTCTGAAAGGACTAGTTAATCTCTTGACAAGGCATGTTAATCTCTTGACAGGAATTTCAGACAGATTAGTTCTGATCTTCATTACCATTACACCAGTATGATAATTCTTACACTATAGCAGAGGAGCCCCATGGAGGCCACTGAGCTGGTGATGGAGAGAGGGCTTGGCCTCATTTGTGGGTGTTGTTTCCCAGTGCCAGGGCTGTTCCATCCAGTTGTGGATCTGCACATGCTGCTCCCCTTTTTGTCAATTTCCCACTCTGGGGACTTCCTGAATCTCCTTCATCAGCTTCTTTAGCTGGACTTCTAGGAGACCTCAAGGGCTGGCCCATGCTCATGTTTTTTCCTATACTTTACACACTGACAAGCCTTTAACTTTTCCACCCTTTCCACCCTTCTGCTCTGGAAAAGACTCTGCTTCTTCAGTGTTTTGACTCAATTTGATTGTTTCCTTCTCAGCCTGGGTTTGGTGAATCTAATTGCTGTTTCTAGATTTACATAGATAATTTCATTGGAGGATTTGAACATCTCTATTTTAGGTGAAATCCAGATGTTGCAAGCAAAGAGAAAGTCATTACTCTGCAAACGCCATAGCACTACTATATATGTTATCTATGATGAAGGGCATGTGGAAATTGAGGGGGGAAAACTCCTACATGCTTGGAGTTGGGCAATCCTGGACCCCTACTGGCAGAGCCCAAAGTCTTCCACATCCTTCCAAAGGACACCTGGGAATAACTGACAGAATGAAACAAGAGGATCCAGAATCTTAACCAAGACAGATGTGAGTCACCACTGGGCCTCCGACCCATCCTGGGCATAGTGCCACTCAGCTCCCTCCCAACAGACTTTGTCTCCAAAATTCTATGCATCCACCAGTGCTCCCCAGCTTCATCTGCTCAAGCTAGCTCCCCTTCACCCATGCTCTCATTTTCTTGCTCCCTGAAGAAGCTGCCTAGTCCTCCCCTTGGAGCTTCTAAGGGAGCAGAATCCCAGACTCCTCCTCAGCCCTAGTAAACTCAAAGCAGTCTTCTCTAAAGTGCTCTACTGACTCATGAGCATGCTCAAGTGTAAGCTTTGTGCTGCTTTACTTTGTCCCTATAATTATCATCTGTCCTGTTAGTCTCATTACACATGCTGCCTGGTGCATTAGCTTTCTACTGCTGCTGTAACAATGACTACAAACACAGCAGCTTAAAAATACCACCAACTTTGGAGGCCAAAACTGACATCAGTTGTTTGGTCTGAATCCAAAGGGTTGGTAAGGCCATGCTTCCCAAGAGACTGTAGGGGAAGTTCTTTGGCCTTTTCCATGCTCTAGAGCTACATTCCCAAGCTCATGGTTCCTTCGTGATTCTGCAAAGCCCACCAGCTTTAGCCTTCATTTTCTTGCCTAAGTCTCTCCTTCTATCTATGGCCTCTGCTGGGGGAACTTGTGGTCACACTTGGAGCCCATGAGTATCATGGTCCTAGGTGACATCTGTATCTGACAGTCATAATGGAAACACAATTGAAAAGTTCCTTTTAAGGTAAAATTGGAAGGTTCCAGGGCTGGTGTGTATTTATATAGCCATTCTACAGAATGCTATATTTGCAGGCCTATCTTGACACTTAGGAGGTCCTAAAAGTTGACTGAAAATTTTAGTCACTTGGTGGATGTCAGAATTTATATGTGCTCATCTTGAGGTGACCTCATGGAGAAAGGCAAGTAAAAAAACTGATTACCATATATCATAGTTCATACTAATGACTCTTTTCCATAAGTTTGTATATTTCCAATGGAAAGAAATATTAACCTTGAAAGGTTCACAAAAGAGGTGAGCTGAGACCTGAAAAAATATTATAAATTCACCAAATAGCCACAGCAGAGAGTGAGGGAGGGAGGGAGAGGAAAGGAAGGAGAGAGGGAGGGAGGGAGGGAAGGAGGGAGGGAGGAAAGGAAGGAAGGAAGGAGAGAAGGAAGGAAGGAAGGAGGGAAGGAAGGAGGGAGGGGGAGGGAGGGAAGGAGGGAGAGAGAGAGAGAGAGAGAGAGAGAGAGAGAGAGAGAGAGAGAGATTCCAAGCAGTAGAAACAGTATTTGAAAAAAGCATGAACTAAAAAGCATGACACAAGCAAACCCTCTGTAGGGAGCTAAAGGTACTACTGGGGCAAATAGATTGTGAGCATGAAGCCAGGATGGCCGGGAGGTAGAACACACCTAGGGAAAAGCACACCAGCAAAGGCTTTGAATGCCTCAACAAAGAAACAGGTTCATGGTGTAGATAATAGGCTACCCTTAAATGGTTAAAGCTAGGGATTAGCAAAACCAGAGCTCCATGGAAGGAAGGTCATTCTGTGATATCATGGAAGCTGTTTTGCAAAAGCTTAGCACAATCCAATTAACTTTTGAGCTCATGTTAGGTGTCTGAATAAATATCTGCTCAATGTCTCTTATATGCACCATCATGCTTGACCTGTCGCAAAGGAGGGACCCTGAATTAACAAGATGTTCTGTTCCAAGTAGATGTCACTCTAATGGGAGCTGGGGGCACAGTTCCTCAGTGGTAATCAACATCACAGTTGCTGGGTCAGTCCTTCTGTTTTTTAAATAAGATGACACCAGGTATTAAGTGTCAAGAGAGCACTTAGCCCAGCATGTTTGGGAGGCACTTTGATGTCTTCAAGGCTGGCTGAGTGTGCTCTCCTCTGTTTAAGAAGGATCTCGCGGGTGGTGGTCATCCACCATCTTAGCAGGCCTCCTCAGCCTGGGTGGTGGTCAGCAGGACTGACAAGCAGGGCTTCATCCATCTGAGCCATCTTTTTGGTGTCTGTGAACAGTGAATCACCAAGAGAAAGCCTGGGATTTTCCTGGCTGTCTACAAATGGAGATGACAGCGAAGAAGAGGTAGTGATGGCCATTACCCTTGGATCACCTACTGAATGCCAACACTTGTTTTATCTAAATTGGCTCCAATCTTCACAACAGTGTTCCTAAAATCTTTTGATGCTTCCCAAAATAATTCACTTCATAATGCATGCGGGTTGCATTTAGGCGCACACAGACAGTCCATAAATCTCCACTGTGCCTGTAATACACCATCCTTCTTCCAGCCCATGCTGCTCTAGTTTATTTTGTTGTTTCTTTCTGTTTTGTTTTGTTTTTTTCCATGCTGGTCATTGCACACTCACTTTATTTAGGGATCTGTAGTTTGGAGTAAAGGGTAATCAGGGTTGTCTCTTTTACTAAAGTAACTGACAGTAAAAGGAATTATATGATTTGCCTAAGGTGATCCAAGCCTCAGGACAGTGACAAACTTCACCTTCTTCACATCTTGTAGCCTCGTACCCATCACAGGGCCTCTGCTGCTGGGACAGGTGCCTCAGTGCAGCAGAGAACAGTGATGTGCCATTGAAAATAATAATTGGCAGCCTTTTTCCACGCTCAAAAACAACCTTGACTTCACATGGTTTTATTACATTTTTGTGCTCTGTTTAATTTATTTTACCATAACACGAACATAACACAAATTCTCTTTTCCAAACAGAATTTTAAATATATATTACAGTAGTGTTGACTATGGGTACAGGATTTTATCGAAGCTCTCAAGAACTCACCCTAGGCATTTTATGCCTATGATTAGTAATTCTCCATCCTTTCTCCTCTCAGTGCCTGGGAATCACCATTCCACTCTTTGATTTTATAAATTTGACTCTTTTAGATATCACATGTAAGTAAAACACTGCAGTATTTGTCTTTCTGAGAGAAATACCATGTAGCATAACACTTGCAAGGTTTCTCAGTGTTGTTGCATGTTGCAGAACTTATTTTTTGATCCTGGACAATATTTTACTGTATGTCCATGCCACATTTTCTTCTTCGATTCAACTGGATGAATATTTACACAACTTCTGCATGTTGGCATTCATCAACAGTCCTGGAGCCAATATGAGGGTGCAGCCCTCTCTTCATGTCCTTGTTCCAGTCCTCTTACAACAAGTCACTGGATGGGGAACTGCTGGATCACACAATAGTTCTATTTTCAAATCTTGAAGGGACCTCTATCCAGCTTCACATTACAGCTGCACTGTGTCACCTTCCTACAAGCAGGGCACAAGTGTTCCAGTCTCCACACCCTTGCCCGCACCTGTTACCTTTTGCAGCTAATTCTTCTTCTTCTTCTTCTTCTTCTTCTTCTTCTTCTTCTTCTTCTTCTTCTTCTTCTTCTTCCTCTTCCTCTTCCTCTTCCTCTCCTTCTCCTTCTTCTCTTCCTCCTCTTGCTCCTCCTCCTCTTCCTTCTTCTTCTTCATGTTTGGCACAAGGTCTCACAATGCAGCTTGGATTCACAATGATCCTCCTGTTTTCAGCCTCCCCAGTGCTGGGATTACTGGTGCCACCATGTCTGATATCAGTGGCCTATTCAGCATGCCCAGTGGCAGGGCTGGCACAGTTCTGGTGCCAGGGATCAAACCCCAGTCCATGCACTTGCCTAAGCAGGTGCTTAGTCCGTGCAGTGAACACTTCTTTAACCCTTAATGACATGATTTCCATGTGGCAAAAGCAAGAGTAATGGGCTACCAACTTTATTACTTTATTTGGTGGAAGTAGAAATTGAGCCCAGTACCTTGCACATGCTAGGCAATCATTTTTCACTGAGCTATATCCTCAGGATTTTGGAATTTTGTATTGTTTCAGAACAAAGTCTAACTAAAATGCTCAGGCAGGCCTTGAACTTGTGATCCTCCTATCTCTGCCTCCCAAGTATTAGAGAGTACAGGTGTACATCACTTTGTCTAATGTGCACTAAAAAATTTAAATGATGGAGAGTTGTTACCTGAGAGGCAGAGTAGTGCAGAGACACTTCAACTGAGTCAAGTGCTGAAAGCTTTCCACTTGCTAAACACTCAGCCCTGACTCCGGCTAACCAATACTGCTCTCAACTGTGTGTGGAGATTAGTGGCTCCCTGGATGCCAGCTAATAACATCTGTCCCTCCTAATAGTTATATTAAACATCAAAAGTGCTCAGTTCTTTACTTGTTAAATATTTTCAAAAGGGCTGCCTTGCAAAGAGCTTAGAGAAATGAAAAATCCTCAGCTTTGTCCTTTTACCAAAGAAGGTAGATATGAAAGTCACAATGTTCCTTGCATCAGAAAAATAAAAAATCGAACCTGACACTGCAGGGCACTGTGCCAAAAGTAAAAAAGGGAATCCTATTCCTGCTCAAAAAAGTCCGTGCAGATATCTGCTCACCAGCTGACATGCACCTTCAAGCAAGAATCTATCCTTTCAGGGGGCCTTGGGATACCAGCCCCAGCCCCAGAGCCCATTCCTACCACCACAGATCCAGAAAAGACAGCAGTGTTTGGAGGGAAGTGCTCTACACTGGGAAAATTGGAGCATATATTCATGCCATTTCTGCTTGCTCTTGGGTTTCTCAGAAAACCCTTTATCATGGAAACAGAGCAAGGAGTCTGAGAATTCACAGGGCAAGGAGTTATGGACTGAGAAATCCAGACTCCAGCCTCAGAAGGATGATTTCTATACAATGAATACAACATACACAAACTAGAAACCCTGTCTACAGGGCCATCTGAGACCGTCATGGGCAGGAGGCATGCACAGGACAATGCAGATTGTTCTTCAGTTGTGTCCTACACTGTCTTGCTCTCTTCCAAACTCTGTCACGCTGGTCTTTCCTCTACAACACCTGTTCCACACACATCACACCAAACCCAAGCCATGCTTCACTGCTGCCTCCTGTGCAAGCACCAATCATAGCAACTGTGAGCTTTCTCTTTGCCCTCTCCCATCCCCTCTTTTAGCTCCATAACACTTTTGTGATTCTTTAACCCAATTCAATAGAAATGTAATAGCCAGGATGACCACACACTAAATTCCTTGAGGCTCATAATTAGTATTATGACTGATATCTGAACTATTTCCCACCAGTTCTCTGCTCAGAGATGGGGCCTTTGAGAGAGGACTGGATCATGGAGGTGCAGCCACCTACACCATGAAGAGGTGGGGCCTAGTTGGAGATGAGTCCCATGGATTGTAACCTGGAAAGATGTATTGTTGTCCCCCACTCCTCCCATCTCTCCTCCCATCTCTCTCTGCTTCCTGGAGGCCATGAGTGGAGCATCTTTCTTTCACCCTGCACTTCTACCATGCTATTCTACTTTGAAGCCAGCCAGCTTTGGATGGAATCCACTGGGACCTGAGCCAAACAAACCTATCCTCCTTTAAAGTGTGGGTGCCAGGTATTTTTTTCTCACAAATAGAAAGTGACTACTTGTGTACAAGAAAGATCCCATTCTTCATCTTACTATCTATTCCTGATCCAACATACCATGCAGCCCCTGATGTTGGGAGGCTGGGTTCCCAGGCCATTAAAAACAGTGCTGGGTTTTAATACTGGCTCCATTTTGCAGTAGCTGTGTGATTTGGGGCATCTACAGATTCTTCTAAGGCTCAGCAACCCAATTCTTTTGGAGAAACACCAAAATCGTGTCTCTTTCCTGGGGAAGTCATGAATATCACTGAGATATTAGGAAAGAATTTCCAAATGAATTGGGTCGCTGAGGCTTAGAGGAATCTGTGGATGCCCCAAATCACATAGCTTCTGCAACATGGAGCCAGACTGTAACACCACTGATATCCGGGGTAGTTTCCCTGTCTCGGAGCTACAGTGAAGACTGGAAGAAAGACTGCCCACAAAATTCCTCAGGTTGTCAAAGGCAGTGCAAGTTGCTCAAGAAATGTGAGCCCTGTCCTTCACTCTTTCACTGGGAAAGTAGGAGGCCAGCCTCAGAATTCATTCTTTAGGACTCTGAGCTGCTAGATGTGCTTTGCACATGGCAAATTCCTGCTTAGTATCACACTTTACTCACAATGTTCAGACAAAATACTTGACATGAAGAAGATTTTCTTAGCTCACAGTTAGTAGAAGTTTCAGTCCATAATCAGTTGGCTCCAAGGCAGGATGGCAGCTGGTAGAGAGGCAACAGTTCATGGCAGCAGAAGACAGCAAACACAAGAAAGTGTGCGTGGGGGGGTTAAGACAAGCTTCTCTGTGTCCTTCATATTGTACGTAGTCTACCAGGATTCAGGTAATGCCAATTCAATCAGGGGATTTAGTACTCACCCATCCTTAAGCCCAGCATTGCAGAATCAATCACACATTCTAGATTCAGCCACCTCTGACCAAAATCCTATGGCAGCGTGAGGCTTTGGGGAGACATCCAGACAGAAACCATAACAGAAAGTATTGGTGAGGATCAGGACACCACTTCCTGGCTGGTTGATCAAGATTCTAGAGGGCTGAGAAGGCTGGTCCAGGCCAGACCACCTAAGGTGGACCTCAGAAGGGGGAAGGTGCCACAGAAAGTCCATGTGCCACGGTGGGAGCTCAGGAGGTTCATGGGCAAATGCTGCAGCTTCTGCTGAAGTTTGTCAGGTGGAGACACACTTCACATATTCCCTAACTCATCCATTCACTCATTCATTGGTTCATCCATTCATTCACTACTGAACTAGGACCTTTCCTTTCTAAGCCCATCAACCTCAAGGAAAAATTTTATCTTGAGCACTTCTCTTAGAGACAGCAAGTTGGCCAGACAGGAAGGCCTGCATTCCCACTTTGCAAAACACCAGGGCACAGACCGTTCTCCTAGACAACCTTCGGGGTGGAGCAGGGGAAAGATGATGTGGCAGCCGCTGTGAATTTGGGGCAGCAGGGCCTATGATCCTGCGGAAAAACACTGGGCTCAGGGCCAACCTCCTGTGCTGTGTGCCCTTGAGTGAGTCACATTACCCTTCTGAGTGGGTGACTGTGGGTGTGCATTTATGTAAGTGTGGCACAGCTGAGAAACAAGGCCAGGCACTGCAGAGCGCCTGACACTCAGCAGCTCCATCAGTCTTGGCTCTGTGTAGGGGAACCAGAGATTTGAACCAGATTTGGTCCAACTCCAGGTACCAATTTTCTCAGCCCTGAGTGATTCTCAGAGGTCAGCCCATTTGGGCACTCTCTCCATGTTTTGCATAGTCATGTTCCACCTCTGCTATTATTTTTTTCAAAAAGAAATCCATTTATTTCAAAAAGAGAAAATATTTAACTATCCCCCAAAAGAAAAGTAATATGACTAGGCACAAACTCAAAATGGGAAATGAAATAAAATAAAAATAAAAGCAAATATTGGTGTCTGCTGATATGAACTCCAGCCTCAGCAAAATTTACAATGGAATGGAGAGACCATTAGCAAGGTGGTTGGTAGGGTTAGTGGACACCAACAAGGGCTTGAAAGCAGCAAGGAGCGATTGTCCACAAGGCCAGCCTCACCAAACCTAGTGAATGAAAGTGTGGGATGTCTACTTAAATTTGAACCCCAGGAAAAAACAAATTTTTAGTGTAATTACTAAACATTCACTGTCTGAACCCTGTTTACAGTAAAAAATGATTTGCTATTTATCTGAAATTCAACTGTTCTTGTGTGCCCACCCACTCCCCTTAGCCTGGCAGCTCTAGGTGTGAAGAGCCTCGAGGCAGTGGTCATTGGACCCACAGACTGCAGAGCTGCCAGATGGGAGTTCCAGCCTCCAGTAGGGACCATGCCCAAGGCAGACAGGGCATGGCATGGGGAATAGAGATTCTGAGCTCTTCTGCTCTGGTCTCCCCACTTTCTGCTGATACACTATTTCCAGGCACGAGGAACAATCCAGAAACTAGAGGGTAAGTCAGCCTGTTGACCTGACCTGATGGTTTCCTTGGAGACTGGCCTCTCAGCTCAGCACACAGAGCAGGGTGTGGATAAAGAAAGAGCAGTTCCTGAGGGCAAGCAGAAGGCTCTCAGCACCTGCCAGGGGCCCAAGGCTCAATACTAGCCTTTTACTGTTTGAAGTTGCTAGCAACCCACCTGGTGCTTTCTCCTTCTCCTGATCAGAAGGTTTGGGAAAAATGTGGAGGAAAAGTTGTCTCATGAAGCGATCAGTGCTATTCAATGCAATAGAAAGCACCATAGGCATTACAAGCACCTTGGGTATTACAAATGTTGTGTCTCTGATACTTTGAGAAACTCTGTTGTGAGGTAAACCATACAGGGGCAGGGCTAGGGTAGAAAGAGGCATACCAAGGAGACTAGCACATTATTTCTTTTTCATTTTCTCAATTTTATTTATTTATTTATTTATTTTTATTAGTTTTATTGAGAAACAAATAGCAATAAGACAATTTCAAAACCGATTAGTAGGACAGGTTCAATAATTAATACACTACATATTGTTGTCTTCAGAGTGGTTATTCATAGCACAAGATGCAGACATTATATCCTGTCCAAACACTATTAGTACAAATCTTTCTTCTCATGGAATTAAGAGAATGTAGCTGTATATCTATCCTAAATATTTTGTATATAGAGATACAAAATGGTCCTTCATTTGTATCCTCTTTTTTTATTTAGTTTTCTCAGAGATGGGTATTCCATTGTCATTTAAATATTAGACCCTATCCTAAAAAGAAAAAAAATCAAACTTCATGACTGAATTATCGATATTTTCAATCAAGACAGGATTCATCCCCTCTTCTGTCCTACTCAGCTTCACATCCACTCCCTGCATAGGCTTTGTGGTTCAAATCTACTCCTTGGTGAGTTTGGTAAAATTAAGCCTTCCACATCTGGTACCTTAGTTCACCAAATATTATTAGCATCTGTTCGTCATATTTGAAATTCCCAATGATCCATGAGGAGCCAGGAAAACAAAAACAATTCCTGGTTGATATTCCTGATGTGGGGGGCTTAGAGCGAGTTGGTTCAAATCTTGTATCTGCCTCTTAGAAGTGTGCAACTTTGAGCAATTTATACATTACCTCAGCTTTGGAGCTCTCATCTCTCCCAGTGTCTTCTGTTCCTTTCCTCCACCTGCAGAGCCAACTGTATTGATCTAGTTTTCATTGCTACCATAAATGCATGAGGCAGGTTACTAATGAAGAAAAAAGAATTATTGAATTCACTGTTTTGTAGCCTGAGACTGAAAACAACATGGTGCAGGCTCTGTCCAGACCCTTCTCCCTTTCCTGTGTCACCTCATGGCTGGTGAGGCCATGAGAGCTTGTAGGAGGAAGAAATCACTTCTTGAAACTGAAAGCCAGAAATGGTTAGGCCAGGCTCAGGGTAGGCAGCCTTCAGGAGAGAGCTAGCCATGGTCCCACAAAAGTAATCTTATTCCTTTCTGCCCTTCCAATGACACACTCCAAACTGATTTAGACAGCTCCCTTGAGCCCCCCTCTTAAAACTTTCTCTTCAAGTCCCAATATTGCCACACTAGGGACCAAATTTGCAACATGTGAGCCTTTGAGGGGACAAATAACATCCAAACCATGACCTAGTCCTGCACCTGCCAGAAGGCGACTTGGAATTTGGGGGTGAAAATCTTGCAGGGTCTTTATCTCCTGCTAAACTCATTTTGTTCAACCAAAGTGGCTCTTACTGGTTGACTTATTTCCTCTCCAGCTCATGAGAGGCATTTGAGGAGAAGTGTGCCAAGGGACAAGGCAACAGTTTGCACAGAGAAGCCAAGGAAAAGGGAGGAAGGAAGATTTAGAGACAAGCAAAGATCGCACTGCCCCACAGAGAATGAGAGATGGGCTGGGGCTCTGTTCTTTCTGCTGCATCTCCTCCCTCATCTGCCCTTGGCTTCGTTTCAACTAGTCCCTCACTCTCTTGCTTCTCGAGCTCATGGGCAGAGGGTTTCTTTTACTGTCAACCAAAAACCATGATGAAAACACCAAGTAGCACTTTGATCATCAATTCAATTAATTCACCTCACAGCCCCCCTTGATGTTCTCACCACTTCCCCATCCATTCAAAGTGAATTTCCTCTTTCCCATCCAAGAGGTAAAACTGAGCCATGCAGTTCACACGATGTGCCAAAGAAATGCCCACAGCTGCTTCAGTTGCTTTTTAGAAACACTCCTGGATATTTACAGATTAGTTTGTACAGACTCTGAGGCATAGTTTGGATTTTCTACACTTCCTGAACTTTGAATAGAAGGAACAAAACACACAGAGGTATGTGGATTTTTTTAAATGCTTAGAAGTATGATTTCTGTGACCCTGAACTTACTGTGGGGGTTATTTTGAGAGGCACTACACTTTGAAAAACATGGACTAGAAATTTCAGAGTGAGACAAAGGGTACAAATTCCAATTTTGCCACAATTTTGTTGTGGTGTGTTAGGAAAAAAAAAATTAGCCTCTCCAGATCTTAGATTTGAAATGTATAAAGTTGGAGTAATATCTTCTTGCCACTTCTGTTAGAAGGGCTGGCCAGATAGCTTAGCAGCTTAAAGTGTCTGCTTAGGCAGATGCAGGGGCCAGGGTTTCAATTTGCAGCATGCTGTGCCAGCCCCCCAAACCTGGGGCAGGCTGAGATGGTGATTGAGACTGGCATGGTGGTTTGTGCTTGTAATCCCAGCACTTGGGAGGCTGAAGACAGGAGGATCACTATGAGTCTGATCTGTGTAGTGAGACCCTCTAGACCCCATACTAAATACATAAAAAATAGTTTGGTTAGAATCACATAAAATAATATATGAGGAGGAATAGCTCAACAGTACTTCCAATACACATGGGTAGCAGTGTTGTGTTTATTTCTCTGAATAACATCTAACCTACTTGTAGCTGTCTGATGTTCACCAGGAATCCGTAGGTAAATATGGCTGTCCTTCCAATCTATACTCTTCCATCATTGAATTTACCCAACTGCTAATCTAGTTGAGGCCAATGAGACAGCTTAATAGACTAAGCATCTGCTTAGGAAAGCGCAGGGACCAGGGTTCAATCCCTAACACCACATGTTGCACCACTGCCCCCATCCCAGATATGCTGAGCCAGGCACTGAGACCAGGCATGGTGGCACATGCCTATAATCCCAGTGCTGGGGGGCAGCTGAAAACAGGAGGGTCACTACGAGTTCAAGCTGCATAGTGAGATCCTGTACCAAATATAAAATAATAATAATAACAACAACAATAATAATAATAATAATAATATAGTTTTACAAAAGGAAATCATACCTGTACTGAACATGGACAAATTTCATTTTGTTATTCCCTTAATAATACAGCATGACTATTTAAGCAGTATTTACCTTGTATTGCATATTATACATAATCTATAGATTATTTAAAGTATATGGGACAATGAAACTGAGTTACATGCAAATCACACACCGTGTACCATAAAGGACTTCAGTAGCTGAGGAGGGATCCTGGAAGCAGTCCCCACAGACACAGAGGGGTGACTGGACATAAAAGGACTCCACTGATCCCTGTCCTTCTGGAATGACAGTGTCCAACAGTGCACATCCTTCCTGCTCGTGAAAACCCTAGAGGCGCTACAAAGAACAGTATTTACTCAGGAGGTGCCTGACCCATGATGAGCTGCTCCTTAGGAGACTGTTTCCTTTTGCTCCTGGTTAGGGCTTGAGCACAGGGCTTTGCCAAAGCTGAGGCTCCTGAAACCCAGGCTCAGCCTCTCGGGAGGGCCCTCCCCATAATCACTCTCTTCTCCACTCTGTCGCTTTCTTGGTGTACCTCGAGAGATCAGAGAAGAGTGCAATCATTTATGGAACTCATGACCCTTTTTCAGGCTTGGGAAAGGTTCTCCACACCCAGGCCTGAGCCAGCTGCAACTGCTCCTCACCCACCACACAGACCTCTCCTGCCCGTGGCACATTCTTGGCTCCGTACAAATGACCCAGCCTGTGATCCTAAACTTACAACTCACAAGTGGGATTTGTTCCATTTTAAAAATTGAACAAGTTATCAAATGCTAAAAAAAAAAAAAGTAAGAATAGACATTATCATATACACATTCAGATGCTAGGTAGCTATCAGAAGAATAAGGAAGAGCTCTGTGGAATGAATATAGAATACTCACCAGGAGACATTGTCTTGTTTTTAAAAAAGTTCAAAACGGCATACGGATAGCAGTTCTTCCTTTTGTTTAGAGGAGAAAAAAAAAAAAAAAAAAAAAAGACATACAGTGTACACATCTGCTAATCCTTTCAAGAAGAAACACAAAAAATAAGCAAGAAAATGATGAAATTGCCCACCAGAAAGGGATGGGAAGGAGAGGGTGAAAGGGAGACCAAAGAGACGAGGCGCCCTTATCTGATTGCGCCTCTTGTGTAGTCTTCACTCCTGAAGCTGTGTCAATGTTTCCTATACTGAGAAACAAAATTAAATCAACCCAGACAAGAAGAGAAAATAATCCATGGGTAACTTAACTTTGATTGATCTCTTACACAATCAGGATCAATGCAAGATAGGGTTTGTCACATGCCCGCTTGTCTCTCATTTTGGGCTTGAGTTGTACTCACCAACCCATACCAAACCCAAGTTCACAGGTTCCCCTACAGCTTCAATTTGGCAACAGTTCTCCTACTGAATGTGTGGAGATAGAATCTTCTATGAGTGGAGACTTATCACTCCCTACTAAGGAATTAGGAAACCAGCACAGTACTTTCCTCCTCTGGAAATTCTCTCTGTTCCTTCCATCTCCTGTGCTTGGTATTGCTAAGCCTGCAGGGCTCTCTACCCTTTGGTAAGAAAGACCTGCCTCCCACTCATGCCATCACTCATTTGTTCATTTCTTCCTGAATGGGACCATTGGGTAGAGATGCAGGTTCACCCTGGACCCTGCGATCTGTAATGCCCCATGAAGAATTTAAGTTTTCATTTAAATTATTCCCTATGCATTATCCCAAGGCCCTTGCCTCTTTCTCTACCTTGTATCTTACTGCCAGACACTGTTAGCCTAACAGTGTGCCAGATAATATCAACCAGAGAGGATTAAGGGTGAAAATCACCCCACCCTACCGGTACATTTTTATTGGTTATTTAAATCAGATAGATGAAACTCTTATCCCCACATTCTGAAAAGGAGTGTTGACTTCAGAAAGCCAGTTTGAGGACAGAAGTCTGGTAGATGAAAAGCAAGTTAAGAGAGAAAATCCTTTGGGACCCAGGTGGCAGATGGTGTGGTGAAAATAATACAGGTTTTGGAACCAGTCAAGCTGGGTTGAACCCAAATTCTCTGTCTCTGCCAGTGTGCAACCCCTTTACCTTCTGTCTCTTGTATACAGGAGTAAAATTAAGATAAGCTAAAAGTCATAACTACTTCACACATTATTGTTGTGTCAGTTCATGGATGATTCATACAAAATCATTGCAAACCACATAGTTATTCACTTACTAAAAATTATTTCTAGTGTCTTTCATCAATAAAGCTGGAAGAGATCTATTCAGGAGTATTTGTTCTTAAAACAGTCATTTACAATGTTAATTAGGAAAGCACTGTATGTCAATTTCAAGACAATTATAAAATACAGAAAAGAATAAAGAAAAATTTCAAGGCATTTACTACAGAAAATTAGCATTAATCCCTTCATCTTTCCAAATCTTCTTAATATTCACTGTATCTGCATGTATATGGGTATCTCCAAGATAAGATTGTATTGCTGAGGATATTTTTTCAACCTCTTTAAATTATTCTTCCACTAATGGTATTTTCAACAGTACCATATTTTGCCATTGTATGGACATAAAAAATAAGTTTCTTATCCTGACTCCTGTTGTTAGGAGTTTAGATTTAAAGATTTGGAGTATTTGAATTAATGCTCTAGTGCCAAGGCTTGCAGCTGAAATGTCTGCACACATCTTAATTATTTCCTGAGAATAAATATTTTTCTAAAAATGCAACGACTGAGTCAAAAGTTTTATTTTTTTAAAGATTTGGGCTCATATGCCCAAATTACCCTCCCAAATGTTTGTATACCTTGACACCTCCCCAAACTCTCCTTGTAGGTGTTTTAACCTATTATAACCATACTTTATTGAAGCAAACTCTCTCTCTCTCTCTCTCTCTCTCTCTCTCTCTCTCTCACACACACACACACACACACACACACACACACACACATATTTTGAGTTTTCCAGTGTAAGAAGAATGATCAGAATTTAATTTTTCATTTATGTGAGCCTTTTGTTTTCTCAGATGTTTCTGGTCCACTTATTGGAACATTCCAAAGTCTCTGTGTATTGACGTCTGTTTTGGACCATGTCCATGCCTGGGGGTTGGTTTTCTTCTGAGCTATGTCTATATGAACATGACTTTCACTTCTGAGCATATGGCTTTCCTTGAAATCCCAAGGTAACAGCAAAATGCCTAAAACTACAGATGGAAAATAACCTCAAATGGATTGTATAGCGCATCTGTTTCTAATAGGTGTCTTATGGGAATAATTTTTTTTTACATAATTACAAAAAAATTGGGAAAGTAAGTTGACCTATGACTCTATAATTTTCTATTAAAAATAATAAAAACTTCATCACAACCCCCTAAGAAGTTATGGGTTCTTAATGGGTTATCCAAAGTCAATGAGAATAGCTATTACAGGAGTCTTGGTTAATAGGTTTCCTTTCAGCTTTATTTACAAAGCAAGAACTGTGAAAAGTCAATTTGTCTTCAAATATTTTCCAGCATATTTTTTGATCTTATGAATATTACCTCATGCTATTTTGTGTTGCTATAACAAAATACCTAAGGCTGGGTACCTTATAAAGAAAAGAGGCTTATTTAGCTCACGGGTTTCTAGTCAAAAAGTCCAAGATCTGGCAGCCCCATCTACCAGCCTCTAGAGAGGGTCCTCTTGGTTGTGCCTGGACATAGAAGACAATGAGGAATGTAAACAGTTGCACGGAGGGGCATCCAAGTGTCAGCTTTGCCTTGCTTCATAGCAGTCTGCTCTGGTGAGAACTGACTCACCTCACGAGACCAGAATTTATCTCTTCTGAGGTGACAATTACTTGTTAGGCCCTGCCTCTTAACACCTCAGGCCACTGCCCTGGGAGCCACATTTTTCGGCCTAGGAATCTTTGGGGAGCACGCTCAAACCCTATACAAATCATATCAAACACATTCAAATTCTTGGCTTTATTCCCCTGTGTTCCTTCCCCCAAACTTTTCTGAGATGTAGACATCTCAGGTAGTCTGTGAGCTGTCCAACATCCTCACAAGTGATTTATTTCCTTAATATGTTAAATCAGCCAGTTTCAATTAAGAACTTGGTCTGGTGTTTTTCAGTTCTTACAAAATGGGAAAAAATGAAACATAAAACAAAAAAATGGTACACTTTGGCTGAGTTAAATAGCCTCATGCTGCAGGATAAATCTTGCAGCAGCTATAGGATAGAAAAGTAAGGATAGTCTTATTGTCACAAAATAATATGACCATGTGGGGCTCTTGGCGGCCAGTACATACTTGCATTGTGAGCCTTGATTTTGTTTGGTCAAACAACCCCATATATCACATCCATATTGTTCTTTGGACTTGTATTACTTTTTGCTGCTTTAAAAATGTAAGATGCAAACATGATCTGTTTTTAGAGCTACCCATAAGAGCTGCAAGCATCCTGCAGTTGGCTTGCACTCACACCACTAGTACAACGACAATAACAATTTAAATCAATATGCTGTAGCAGCTCGCTGCTACCTGTGCCTGAGGACTTTGGCTATGGGAGCCAGATTGCTCTGAAGGCAGGGTAAGCAGAAGTGCTGAAAATTAATCACCTGAAAGCAGCTTTCAACAAATGGTGGGGGTGGGGCAGCGTGTTATTGGTGCATAAACATCACTACTCCATTGATGGCTAGTTGGGATAACTCAGAAACGTGATCTGCCCTGTCTGCCAGATTTTTCAAATGCAGAAAAGTTCCAGGTACGGACTTGTTTCTACATGCACCACTTCTATCTTCTTTAATTTCTTGTGTGACTTCCCAATTCCCATGCCCCCCCCCAAACATATTGCTGGCTCTCAAATACTAGCTACTGATTCACCCTACGGAAAGCCAAAGCTCCAAATTCTCTCCTCACCCCCAAAGTAATGGCGTTAGGAGATGGTGGCATTTGGGAGACGATGGTGTCCTGGAAGCAGAATCCTCAAGAACAGAATTAGTTCCCTCATAGAAGAGGGCCTCCGAGCTCTCTCCCCCTTCCCCCACCTGAGCACACAGCTGGAGGCCCCTCCTAGGAACCAAGAAACAGAGCTCACCAGACACCTAATCTGCCAGCCCTCTCAGCTGAGCCTTTCAGGCTCGGGAACTGTGAGAAAAAAATCTTTCTTGCTTATAAACCATTCAGTTTATGCTATTTCATCCCAGCACCCCAAACAGTCACCTTGCCCAGAGATGGGCATTAACAGCAATGTGCTAGGAGCCTATACTAAAGACTCCTGATCATTCTGGCCCAAGCATCACCCTTCTCCTACACATTCCACCCTGCAACCAGTCTCAATTTTACTGTGGGCATGACTGAATTAAGGCTTCAAGATTAAAGACCACCTGCCTAAGCTGGGTGTGATGGCACAGGCCTGTAATTCCAGCACTCGGGAGGCTGAGGCAGGAGGATTGTTATGAGTTCGAGACAGCCTGAGCTACAAAGTGAGGTTAAAGCCAGCCTGAACTGCCTAGTGAGACCCTGTCTTAAAAAGACAAAAAAAAAAAAAAAAAAAGACCACCTGCCTTCAGGGTTGTATGCCATCCCCAAACTCAAAATCAATATCTGAGACTGTCTCTGTTCAGAAAGGCAGTGGTATATTAAATTAAATGTGTCCTTTGATTTTGTTCTCCAACAAAATATGAACAGTCTCTAACCTAAAATTGCTCGGAATGATTTAATAGCCTTTTAACATCAGCTTCAAATTTATTCAAGTATCTGCAGAAAGACCTGCATGACGCAGGTTTCTGAACTCATCAAAAAGACAGTGTCCCAGGTTAGGGACATTCTCTTGTGTATATCGTCACATGAGTGGCTATCATTTCCTATCAATGTCATTTTTGTACAGCGAGTTCTTGTGCCAGGTCACTGCCAACCCACAGGACTGATGTGACCTCAGCCCCTGGGCTGAAATGTCCCTTGAGCATCAATTAGTCCAACTACCTTCTTTTACCCAGTATAGCAAGGACATTTCCAAAGGCACACAGACAGCAAGTCAGAACCATAGACCTCTTCACTCTTGGGGGCTTACAGCAGAGTGTTTTAGTCTTGGTATTGTGTTATACTTTATATTTAGATGTCTCCCTAAATCCTTACGCTGTCATAGATGGGACCTTTGCCAAGTGATTGGGTTATGGGGTGTTACAGCTGACAGCTTTTAGGAGGTAGGGCCAGGAGAGGTGTGGCATTGTGGGTGTGACCAGAAGATTCTGTCTCCTTCCTAGCTCCTCCCTGGGCTGTCTGCTTCCTGTCAATCATGCCATGAGAGTGCTCCTACACTGTGACTCTCTGCCTTCCCTTCCTGCCTTGGAGCCAGCCTAGTTGGGCTAAAATGTGAGCCAAAGTAAGCTCATTTTTTAAGTTGCAAGTGCAGGTGTTGGGCACTTTGTTGTATGTTACAAAAGGCAAAATTAACCCTGCCTGGGGACCACTGACTTAGAGCAAAGATGGCAAATGGATGTCACATGGTCTAAATTTCCTGCACAGATAGGTTTTGTTGACCTTATGCCTTAATTGCCCATTTTGTATAAATGTGGTACACTTCATGTACAAATTCAGCTTTCTGGCTTCTTGTTGACATTTGTAAGAGCTGGCCCTCTTGAGCACACCCCCACAATGATGCACCAAGGGTGAGCTGATGTGTTTCCCTTTGGAATGCAGTTTATACTCCTGTTGACCACAGTCCTCACAAATCCCTACTGTGTCCCTGGCAGATCCACATCAATGGTCTGATGATCTTCTGGGCTTGCAGATTAGAGTCACGTCTTTTCACGTTTGTGGGTTTGCATTCTCTTAATCCTCTCAGCAATTTGAGGGTGAGATCATGCCATTTTGTTCTGAACATCAGATGCTCAGAAATACTTGATCATTGAGTTATCTATAGCAGCCTTCCTAGGAAGCTCTCCTGGAAAATGCTGGTTTCAGGAGCTTCAAGGGAAAGGGGATAGAATTTGGCAGTCTGGATGTAGCTCTATTATATATCCCCTTTGGGAAAAGCATTCAAAGACTGTGCTACCCTGAGGCTCTACATTTGCATTTAAAAAGATGGTTAGCTGTACTCAATCCAGAGTGTGCCCAGCTCTTTTGGCCAAAGAACACCCTTTAGCCCTAGCTCCCAGCATTATTTTAAGAGGCCTCTGTTCCACTGCATAGACAATGAAAAGCTTGACCTAGCACTCTATCCTTTCCAGATAAAATAGTTGCTGCACTATGAGGTGATATGGCAAAGGCAATTATAAAACCCTGACTTGGAAACAGTAGCGTTTTTTTTTCTAAGCATAGATTTGTATCTGGATTATGTCAATTTCCCTACAAATCTGTGACAAGGGTGTGATCAGAATCTGGAGCTGACTAGAAATAAAGCAACAGATAATGATGAGCTTGGCTGTGGTTCCACAGCTGGAAAGAGATCAGGCCAGGACTGGGACACAGCTGGTACAACTCAGAGTCTGTGCTTAACCCCTGTCCTGGCCCCCTGGCACCTTGCACTGTGATGTTCACTTGCTTGGCCCCCTACCCTTTTTCAGCCTTTACTCACAATGAAAGCAGGAAGGGAATTATCAACTACTGCTCAACTGTTATGCAGGAGAAATTTACTTGGAAGAGCTTGTCACTGTGGCAAGGTTAGTTTATTGCATCATGCTCCCAAAGTGGTTAGGACAATTCATATATATATATATAATATATTATATGTCTCATATATACTTATTATATATAATATATAATATATTTATTATATATATATACATATATAATATATATATATTGTTTTTGAGACAGGGTCTTGCTATGCAGTTCAGGTTGGTCTTGAGCTCATTTTGTAGCTCAGGCTGTTCTCGAACTTGCAATGGTCTTCCTTCTTCAACCTCCCAAGTACTGGGATTACAGGCATGTGCCACCACACCTGGCTTGATTCTTATTTATTTTGGACAAGTTTTATTTCTGAGAACCCCACATACTTAGGAAGAATTTAACCTGGGATCTGAGAAAACAATTGAAATTTTGGGAACAAGGTCTGGAAACAAAGTATATGTTCTTCTCCACTTCGCTTAATGTATGTAGGAAATCAGGAATGGCATGGATGGGTGGACAGAAGGATGGATGAACGGATGATGCTTCTTGCCCTCTTGTTTTATGTAATACCTCCACTAAGCTCTATGAGTAGGAAGGAGATGCTAGAGGAGCAGTGCAGGATTCCTGTCCATAAACAACGTGTCTCCATCTTCTGAGATTTCGGCTGTCTAACTTCAGAAAAGGAAAGGCAAAATATGTTTTTCCTAATTGAGCATTCTCATTTACACTGAGGTCTTAAAACTTTAGTCACAACTCTGAAAAAGCTCCAGAAAACTGGACATGAGCCAATGTAATAATAAAGAACACAGAGCTCTCAGGGAAATTATCTCTCAGCTCCAAGCGGAGATATCAGGGAAATAGAGAATGAGTTCGCTGGAGGGCTATTTCATCCTGATTTACTGCTGGATGCTCTCAGCTTGTAAGAAAAAAAAAGGAGGGGGGGACAGAGAGAGAGAGAGAGAGAGACAGTATTATGGTTTGTGTCTAGCTTTCCTCCCAATGCCACATGCAGTCATGGGGTGAGGGGAGGACTTCTAGAGTTTGTGATTAACTCAGAATCCACTGGGATTATGGGCAAGAGTGCTACACCCAGACTGGGGCCAACAGCCTGAATGCAACATAAGGGAGACAGACTTGCTCTCTGTTGCCATTATTGCTGCCACCACCCCCCTTTGCTCTTGCTGTTTGCTGCCACCATGAACTGATGCTCTGCCATGTGCCACTCTGCTTTAGAGCCAGCTGGGTTACAGACTGAAACCTCCAGTAACTGTGCACTAATTAAACCTTTGCTTTCTTTGTTTTGGACGTTGGGTATTTGTCCCAGAGATGAGAAGAGTAACTGAGACAGAGAAAGGGGGAGGAAGAGGGGGGAGAAAGAGGGAGAGAAAGAGAGGAAAGATAGAAAAGAAGAAACAAAGAAAAACAGGAAAGGAAAGAATGCAGAGGGAATGCCATTCCACCCCTAGCAAACTTAGTTTCTGTAAACACTGTCTGAGCAGTACATACCTTGTCCACTGTTCAGCCTGCCTGTTACCTCCTATCCCATCCCATTACTATCCTTCACAGTGATCTATATCAAAGTGTTCTGAGAAAGACACAGTTCTTTGCAGCATTCGGAAGCAGCAGACAACATTAGAGTGTGATGATTCATACCAGAAGTCATATAGCGTCACACTAGGGTACAACCCCAGCTCATAAGCAGGGGAGGCAGATAAAGGAAATCCCTCAGAAATTATTCTTTGGCATGAATAAGGTTTCAAAACCACAGCAGGCTTGACTTCAATTCCTTAGTCCTGTGTGGTATGTTCTCCTCCATACTTGGCCAATCTTGTTTACTAAATGACACAAGGCAACCGATAAAATTTTCTCTTCATGGATAATGGCTGCTTATAAGCACGTGAAGTGATTCTAATTTTATTTATCCACAAACTTGTTAGTGATGAGCTAAAATGATTTTCAGTGTCCTGTGGCTAGAAGCTTTTGGTTATGAAGAAAGATTTTCTTTTCCTATTAGCTTCCATTATAAAATTGTATTAAGTCCTATGTAGAGAAAAACCCAGTAGAGTGAAATACACCTTAGAGGAGGAGTTGGTGAAAGGATGGCATTAAGTCCCAGGGAGTGGATCCTTGGATAGAGCTGTTTTAGGGAGGGAGGCCTGGAACCCCTTCATGCTCCACACAACCTGTCATTCATCTGAAGCTGCTCAGAGGCATCTGAGGAGGATACTGCTGTCCTGCCAGATGCCACCACTTCTGTTCCTCTTTAGTTGTAGTACCTTAGCTTTTACATGAGACTTTGTCACTTGACCAAGAAGACATTACTGTCCCCAGCCTTCTCTGTAATAGGGCTTGACCATGCAACTGGGCGCTGACCAGTACAACGCAAGCAAGTGGATTATGGTAGATTCCTGTAGTGTCTTAGAAGGGAAGTCAAGAATCTTTATCCTTCTCATTTTATCTCCATCCGTCTACCTCAAATGTGAATCTATTGGCTGGATCTTGAGCCTTTAGAATGGGCCTATTATTCATGAGCGTAAGTACAGAGCTTGAACGAACACTGCCATCTGTAAACTTGTAGGAACTCCACAACTTCCCTGCCTTAACTTCTTTAATCTACTTGTTCATCTTTGTTATTCATACTTGCATCTAATGTTTTTTCTGGCACTTTCATAGTGAAACCTTCCCTAACTTTCCAGACAGTGCACTGTGTATTACCTTTAAAGCATTTAGCAAACTGCTGAATGATTAATCACTCATGTGCTTTTTTTGTTTTTGTATCTGTAGCAGAGACCATCAAAGTCCCATTGTCACTTTCTTGGAGTTTACTATTGCCATCACAATATGCCATACAGCTTACAGCTGCAAAACCCAACAAGTCTTTCAAAAAAAAAAAAAGGTTTGTCCTGAACAGCCCATGTGTAAGGGTCAGCCAGAAGTGAAGGATTGCTAGTACCCCCTGAAAACATCCCTCAACTAAGAGTAGGGCTTGGTGTCTACTTCTTTTCACTCAAGTTATGGCCTAGATTCCACGGGCAGTGAACCCATGCCACACAATGCACATAGTGCCTGTTTGTGTCACTGAAGTTCTAAATGGTTTGCTATCACTTGTAGACTGTCTCCTACACTACATTAGCAGGAGTTCACTACTGAACCTGATTTATATAATGATCACCTATAGTATCATATTGACCTCTTACCCTTCTAAATCTCATTTCCATGAATTCCTACTAGTACTTTATGGGTTCATCTTCTAAGTCACTCATTAAGATTCAGGCAGTCAAAGTAAGAAGTTTACTTCTGGGCAACCCAACCTAACCCAATGTACAGTGGTACCTCCTTGGTTCAGGAAGTTGATTCATTTCATGATTCTTGTCACAAGCTGATGTGGACAAGAACTGAACCAAATTCCATGGTTAGGGTCAGCATTTAACTTACAAGGAAATTTAAGGCTCTTCTTGTTCAGTTCAATCTGTGACCAGAATTGCGCAGAGGATTGAGTTTGTAAACTTAGTTACCACTGCCTGTCTCCTTGACTAGACTATTAGTTCCCCTAGGAACTGAGAATGTAGTTGCTGTATTTGACATTTTATCTCTAGTATTGAACAATAACACAAGGCCAGCACTAGGAAAATGAAGAAAAGTATCAAATCACTATCCTCCTCACTGATAATACTATTGGAACTTACCTCTTAGGACTAATACGATGACATAGAGCTAGGAGATTTAACCCACTACCTTCATAACCTCACCAGCTCTTCTATGAAGAATAATGTGGTATCCACGGTGCTTGTGTTCCACTGTCTTTTAAATGCTATTAGCACAAGGTATGAAAAATTATGGTATACATCTTTCAATATAAGCACTTGGATTTTACTATGCTATTTTGGGGGCAGAATCTTTTACCTTTTTCCATTATTGACCTTCTAAATTTGTCTCCTGCTTCTTGGTCTACTAGATGACATGATATGAGGTTATTTGAAAGATGAAATATTATGATGCTGATATAACAAATAATTCTGTCTTAGAGATAGTGCAATGGTGTACCAATTAAAGGATATATGCAGTGCTATTAAAAGATATTGTTGAAGGCCTTGACCATCAGAGAGGTAATATATTTTTCTAATGAATTCCTGATCTACTCCAAATAGTTTAGAAAATCAATCAGACTAATTTAATTTTCCTTATCTTCTCACTCAAAGACCCCATTGTGTTGTGTGATATCCTACCTGAAGTGTCCCTAAATTTATGTTTCTACGCTCCTACCTCCCATTTCTCTCTCATACACACACGCACGCACACACACACACACACACACACACACACACACACGTAATGCCATGTTTCATACCCATCCATCTGTGGCAGCTTTTTGACATCACCCCATAATGTAAGACATTTTATCATTGAGGAGCTGAGTGTGTGCTCAAGGAACCAGTTTTATAAATCAAAATTAATCTGCAGTGTTTCTTTGGAGATGCTCCATACCAAATGGCTCTTTCCACTTTCCACTGGAGAGGAGCAGAGCTGGGAATACTTAACAGCAGTATTATATGGGACTTGGAGGAGAGGATGCTTCCCCTGGCAGCTCGGACGGCAGTGTGTTGCCTCTGAGTTGCCATGATCAACTGCCTCCCATTTATAATCCCAAGTTTGTAAACAGCCAGCAGATTCCCTTAGAGAGAATAATGATGTTCCCTTTAACACACATATAAGACAAGCACTTTCTTTTAAATATGCTGTGTGCTGACTGCAAAGTAGATTTATCCTACTAATGCTGAAGGAAAAGAAAACACTCAACCAAGGTATGGAGACTCAGTGGAATAGAGATCTTCAGAAGGCCAAGAGAGGAGCAGATGACAACCTCCAAATTCCATCAGGCAGGAGCAGAGTGCATTTGCCCATCTGCATCAGCACACATGTGGCAATGTGAGGAGTGTGAATGGAGCAGTTCTGTACCTCATCTCATCATAGCCAAAGAACCCAGTGTGTCCTTAAGCATGACAACCCACAGTATGAAGGCTCAGTTTCTTCCCTGTAAGGAGGGAATAGTGTTTCTTATCTCGTAAAGCTATCCTGAGAATGAAACTACACAACATACTAGTGTGTCTCAGGAGTGGATATGCCCCAGATAGAACATACATTGTAGATAAGTACCAAAGTGATGCATGTCTCCACGGGACTTACCTCATGTACAAATGACTGGTAAACATCCAATCTGCCCAGGGCTCTCTCTGCCCAGGTAGCTGAGAAAAGATGGAAATGCCAGAAAGGTTAACACCTCCAGGAACAGCTCTTGAGTTAATCAGTGAATAAATATCTATTTCCTTACTCCATGGGCAGGAAAACTCTGAGCCTTACTCTACACTGTCTCTCAAAAGTTCCCCTGTGGTCTGAACCCCATCCGTGCACTCTGGCAACCTGCTTGCTGAGTGCATTCTGTGTTGGCTTCTATCACTTCCCCATCTCATTTTCTACTTCTCTACCAAGGTTTCCTGGGATTACCTCCAAAACAAACCACTGGCATTCAAATTCTTGTTTCAGGAGAGAATCCAGCCAAAACATTATCTCTTACAATGGAGACAAGGTTTGTAATTTGGAAAATTGGGTTTCCAATAAAATGTTCAGCTCACTAATGAAGCTCAACCTCCCTTCACCTCCTGCCCCAGCCTCAGGACCTACTTCCAGTAACCCACCCTCCAATCTGTCACCCACTCACTGCCAAGGCTATTATCCTGATGATGCACAGCTCTAGGCAGTGCTAGCCCCTTGTTTTTGTTTCTTAAAGCTTTAAGGGTGTCTATTTTCTGCCTGATTGTGTCTTAAATTTTATACCATTGCACAAGAGACCCTTCAAATCTGGTTTCAATCAGTCCCTCAGCCTCCCTCCAGGGACTGCCAAACACATCCAGTGCTCTGTCCCCAGGACCATCACCACCTGCCACCATCCTGCATGCTTCAGTGTGCTTGTGATCTTCTCTGCCTGCAGACCCTGCCTCACCCTTGGAGACATGGCTCAGATGTCTGCACCTCCCTGAAGACCTCACCAACTCCCTGGATAAATTAACAGGTCCTTCCTCTGGGCTCCCACAGAGGCATCCATATTTAGTGACTCAAAATTGTTCACTCAAAAAGCACTTTCTGGGCATAATGTACTAAGTCTCACTCATGTGCTGAGCCCCTGGAAAACCATCCCAGATATAAGCAGACTAGCTGTTTCCTGCCCATGTGAAATTTGCAGCTGGGTGGAGATCAACTAACATACCAAATAAGCACATAGAAGACCAACACAGATTTTACAGACCCTGCATCTTTTCCTCTTGCAGAGAGATTCCACTCCTCATAGGTAAAAAACAGGTGGCCCTCCAATAGTCGCCCCAGCACCTGGCACAGGCAGATAACAAAATTAGTGTACCCCTTTTGAGGTGGAGAGTGTCCAGGCTGAAGAACGATGAATGAGAGGCAAAATACCATGCTTGGGGGCTGCACTGCAACTGGCATATATTTCTCACGCCATTTCGTTTCCTTAAACTGCTACAAGCCAAACCACCCCCACCCACCCTTTTAGTTGGTTATATTCTAAGAAAATAGAAGTTTTCTATGCACCCCCTTTTCAAAGGAACCAGCATCATCAACAAACAGAACAAAACACCAGTTACTACTACATGCGTGCTTGTGTGCCTGCATGCTCAGGAGGCCTGTCTGCTGCTCTTGGGGAACTGGAACAAGGGTGTATACAGGTCTGGTGCACAATACTTTTCTGGATCCTCTTTATGGCCCCCGGTGCTGACAATCAGCCATCCCAGGCAGCCCCTGGAGAAGCCCTGGAAGAGCCTTGTAGGACCCTGGGAGTCAGGAGTGAGAAGATTCTGGATTGGGATCTTCAGACGGTGATGGGATCACTCTACTTTCGTGCCTCTCATAGCTTCCCGTCCTTCACGCAGAACCCGCGGCCTGGAAAGCAGCCGAGCTTCCCGGCTCTCCTCCAGTCCGGCCAGCTCCGAGGGAGGACAGGCGACCTCGTCTGGCGAAGCATCCTCCAGGCCTAGACGTTCATCTCTGTGCTTTTCCAGGCGCCGAGACCGAGACCGAGCCGTATATAACCAAGTACTGCGCTCCCCACTGGGGAGGCCGAGGGGGCTGTTCTAGGAGCGTTTCAGGCACAAATCTTGGGCAATTCGGTCTTAGGGCGGCGAACCACAGCCTCTTTCGAGACTGGTTCGGAAACCCAAGCGGAGACTGAGTTTGGGCCCGCGTGAGGAGAGGTGGGCGCTGGGCGGGGCGAGAGGGCGCGGCTCCTGTGAGGATTACGGCAGGGGCTGGAACCGCGGCGCCGCTCGCCCGGCTGCAGCCATTGCGCCTCCGAGCGCCCGCATTCAACAGGAGGAGCCCGCGCGCAGGACCCGAGCCCCGCGCCCGCTGCACCCCACCGCCGCCGCCGCCGCCGCCGCCGCAGCCCGAGAGCCCCGCCGCCCGCGCACCATGGCCAAGGAAGGCGTGGAGAAGGCGGAGGAGACGGAGCAAATGATCGAGAAGGAGGCGAGCAAGGAGCCCGCGGAGGGCGGCGGCAGCGACGGCTCGCACCGCCTCGGGGATGCCCAGGAGATGCGCGCCGTGGTGCTGGCTGGCTTCGGGGGACTCAACAAGCTGCGACTCACCCGTAGGGCCATGCCTGAGCCGCAGGACGGCGAGCTCAAGATCCGCGTCAAAGCCTGGTCCAGTATCTGCGCCTTTCTCGCTTTCTCTCTGCGCTTAGCGCACCGGGAAGGGATGGAGTGGGAGGTACTCTGCGGGGACGTTGCCCGGGTAGGGGCCCCGTCCGAGCCTATTCCCGAGGCAGCCTACCCTGGGGAGGATGTTCAGAAGGGACACTCGCCCTTCTCGAGCCCTCCTTAGGGTGATCCGCGGGATGGTGGCACCTGGCAGGCGCGCTGGTCTTGCTAGAGTTCTCCATCTCCAGCTCAGAAGCCGGTCCGGGGCTTTGATACTTAAGGTAGCTGAACGTATGCGTAGCTGTAGACTAGCTGTGTGCCAGCTGTCCTCTGAGAAGTTTTACGTGTCTTATTTAGTACTTCCTGGGACCCGGTTAGGGTCATCCTTCTGCACCGTTACAGGTGAGAAAAACCTCTGTTCAGAGAGTCAGAGACTGGTCCATGATTACTCAGTTGCACTAACTGGCCTGGTCGGGATTTGACACCGGATTTTTTTAACCTCTATTTTAACCAGCTGATTAGGCTGCGGACAGAGCACAGGGCTGGGCCATCTCTTGTAGATGTCCCTGGCTGGCACCTGGTATGGGGAAAGGAACTAGGACGTGGGAGGATCTAATCCCCTGTTCTCCCTCCTCTATCCAGTGTCTCTCCCAGTGAAGGTGCGACTCCTGCTCCAATCTAAGGAGCAGCCTGGCCCAGTAAGAGGCCATGTAGTCCATTCCCCATGGGGAAGTATCTCCAGACTCATGCTCAACCGAATTCCCCAGAATGCTGGCCTCTCCCTGAGTGTAGGTTGCAGGATCATTGCCCTGCAGTTCTAGGGCAGGCTGATCAGGACCCAAAACTCTGGAGCAACCCTGGAAGCTTGTAAGGACAATTGGCTTTTTCCTCAGAGAGATGAGCTGAGCCCCTTCTCATCTGGTTGTCAAAAACCAACACACACACACACACACACACACACACACACACACACACACACACACACACACAGTACTGCCTGGAGCAGCAGCATCCAGCTCACAGGTTCCTAAGTTAGATGAGAAGCCCAGAGTCCAGACTTGAGCTAGAGGCAAGAAAAACAGCCAAGGAGGGTCCCTGCCTTTGCCACCTTAGAAGCAAAGAGGCTTCCTGGCAAGATCAGAGTGCTAAAGCCACAGATCTAGTAGGGTTCCCCCCTCCTAGTCACAGCTGGTCACCTTGGGCTCAAAACACACCTTGAAGCCTTTCTGGGGAACTCAGGCTTTTGTAAAGTGGAGGGTCCTGTGCGAGTCTTTTTAACTCTTACTAAACCAACCTGATTGTCCTGGGAAAGTAGAGCATCTCTCTGCTCCTTTTACCCATAAACCTGATGCCTAGGGCAGTGCTTGGCATACAGGGTATCCTGAAGTAGTTATTGATGGGTAAAGAGATTGAGAAAAGAACTTGGAGGGAGATTGTTGAGCCATTGCTCTTGAACATAGAAGTGCTTCTGCCTAGTGCAATTAAAACTATGTGCAGATAACTGATGATTTGCTTAAAAAATCAAAGAATGCATACATTAATATATATATATATAATATATATATATATATATTATATTGTAAATGTGTGTGTGTGTGTGTGTAAAATTTATGACCCATCTTCCAAATTGAGGATTGGGTTCTAGGATTCTTAAGTCAGAGACTATATTCAGAGAATAAAATGTAGCTATTATTTTTTTTTAAAAAAGCCTCTTTTACAGTGAAAATCAGTCTGTATTCTCCAACCTGTTCATTCAATAGCTTTATACTACAGTAACTGCATAAATGCCTATAGGAACAGAAGCAGTCTGAAATAATAGCTGTCAAGGTGAAGGCCATGAGGTTTATTTTCAAAGTCAGACACACAACTCTGTTCAGTGGAGCAGTGCACTTTCAGGTGTGCAGTAGGTACCCTCCACCCTATTTGTTTAGAAAGCCAGGCAGGATGAGACACAGTATTACTAAGATCCCCCATTGATTTTTCTTTTGCAAAGCCAGAAATAGAGTTAATCAGCTTTCCAAGGGAGGATTGGACTAGCATGTGAAGATGGCCCCTGGGCTCTTCTTCCTCCACTGGGCTGGGATTGGCTGGCCAGAGCTGTTCATTGATTGTTAAGTTTTAGCCTTGAGATCCAGGATGACTCATTCTGTATTTTATGAATCAGCGGATGGCCTCATGGATGAAGATCTGCCTTTGATCTGATCTTTATTTTTAATGGAAACCTTTTATCATCCAATAGAGTATGCTTTTTGCATGGAACTAAAGCATACCTCATCTGAACTAGTACTAGCCCTATAATGAGAACCCAACTGGATTACTGTATAAATTTTATGGAAAGAGAAGAGAAGCAGCTGAAAAAAACACATATTTTATCTCACCCTCTCATTCAAGAGATGATGAGATAGATATCTTTTCTGAAATACAGGAGAACAAATACAGGCCCGGGGACATTATTTGCCAGAAATTTCCTATAAATAGTAGAGCAAGGATTTTAGTCTGCCCCTCCTAAAAGCTCTGCTATTTTCTTTTCATTCCATTTTGTTTTCCTTGGTCAAAAGTCATAAGAAATACAATTCTCCTCTCTGGACCTTTGATAGGCATGGTTTTTGTTTCTTTCCTCAATAATATGAATCCCTTGCTCTTTTTATGTATGGCTTCAGGAAACTTTTTTTTGGCTGTTCCCAAAGATAAGCTTTCTCTGGAAAGTAGAAGCATTTGGTTAAATGCAGCACAAAAAGAACAACTGCTCAGAGTAGGGGAGGGGAGAGCTCCTTATATAAAGAAGGCCAGTGTAAGATTTGGTGGGACCTGCTTTACCAGTTGTTCCTTGAACAGCTTATACAGAATGAGGTTGGAGTGGCCAAATGGAAAGTGCACACGGCCTTGGAAGTAAGTTGGGCCAGTATAAGATTTGACCTTCTTTCTTCCTGTCTGTGTGACCATGGTGGCCATGTCTCTGAAGGCAATATTGTGTCACAAGTGCTTAGTGGTTAGGGGTCAGACTTCCTAGGCAAGGTTCCCAACTCAGCCACTTGCTAACTGGCTGTCATAGATCTGGCTTCTTGGAGGCAGAGCCTGATGCAGAGGTCCTTTTTTCAAGTGATTCGTTGCAAGATTGCTTTCAGGACAATGGGAATAATAGAAGCAAGTGAAGCAGAGGGGAGAGCCAAGCAAGCTCCTGATATGGCCTCAGCAGCTCCCGCTAGACCCTGCATAGGCACAAGTCAGTTCCAAAGAATTTTGGGACAGGAGTTGCTTCCCAAGATGGGCACAGAATCCTAAGGTGGGCACAAGATCTCAAGCAGAGATGGTTTTGTCTGCCTGGGTGCAGAAAATCTGGTGGCTCGGAGCCATAAGGAGCCTGCATTCCCGGGAAGTGAGGAGGGGAAAGAGTAGGCACACCAGCTCTAGAAGGGACTGTGTAGGAACAACCATGCTTTCTAGTTGACAATGGCAATGTTGCCTAATTCCTCTAAATTAAGTTTCTTGCTTCATAAAATGCAGATAACAATAGTGTCTCCTTTCTTAGTCTCGTAATGAAGTTTAATGAGGTACAGCATGTAAGACCTTTCTGATGATGCCAGGCACATAGAAAGTGGTTAATAAACGACAGTGACTATTATCTTAACTATTGTTCTTGGTTGTCATAGTAACCCTATATAGTCTTTCATTCAGACCGGAACTCTTTTTAAAGTGAAAAGGGCACTGCTGATTACTCTGGACTAGCAGCAGCAAACTGTAACTGTCCTTGGTGAACCAGGGTGTAGGGGTCCCCCTAACTGAGGAGGGTCAGATCTGCACTTTTGTTGCTGTAAGTCTGGTCACAGAGGAGGGAGTTTCTCTTACACAGGTGCTGGTATGATTGAAGGTTGGCTGAGGGTCTCCAGCTTGGGCTGCAGGAATGTATTTAAGTGGCCATTAACAAGCCTTGTCTCGTTTGTGGCTCAAATTGTCTTGTGGCAGAAAGGCACTAATGGATTGGGGACATTTATTTTCTCAGAGTGATTTACAGCAAGAGGCCATAAGAAACTGCTGGAAGGAGACCAATTGGGTGAAAAATGGGTCTGTCCAGTCATGGCTCCATTGGCTGATCTGAAAATGGGCTGAGGGCAGGCCACCTTAGAAGCCAGCCATCAGGTTGGTGGGGGTCTAATCTATCAGAGGAGCTAAGAGAAACAATGGTATTTATTAAGCAATTGTTAGGGGCAAGGAGCTGGAATCCATGTGTGTAGTATTATTTCACTTCATCTCAATGGCATCTTGACTTGATCCATGTTACTGTTTCCATTGTAAAGAGGAGAAAACTTACATTGAGAGACCTGTTATGTTCTGCTAAGAAGAAGAGTATGGGAAAATCCAACGCTATCATGTTCATGAACTCTTTACTTTTGGGTGTCAGAGAATCAGAAGACACTGTCACAAAGCCACAGAACAGTGAGAAGAAGGATAGACACAGAGACAGAGTTATGATGTCAAAGAGACACAGAGGCAGACAGAAATAGATAGGGATAGAGAAAGAACTATGAATGCATTCGATTGATTTGAAATAGAGTTGGTAAGATTGAGAATTGCATAAGGCCATCCTGCCTTCCTGCACAAGTGACCACTGTGTTTCTACGCCACATCCATTTCTGATACTTTTGAGCTATGGAGTACTTTGAGGATCCTCCTAGAATCCAGTTACAATGCCTGTTGACCCTAGAATACTTACACTCACTAAACACAATCACTGTTCCTTGGCACCACCCACAGTATTGAAGTTCTTTCCTCAACCCCTTGACTGGACCAAATAATGCAACATTAAACTGTCACTAATAAGGTTGATGTAGTGAAATATGGCCAGTGATATTCTCTGTGCTTATTCAGTGCAAGCAAATGGAGTCCATGAGATTAAGTGACATAAATGTTCATAAAACTGAAACATTGCTCAGAGAATTTAATAACCGAGCCCAGAGCCACTCTGACATGGAGACTGTGATGAAGTGCTCTGAATCACGCAGAATTGGATGGAGGTATCAGGGTTTAACAGGAAAAGGTGACTCTTGGCTGAGTCACATTTGAGCCCCTTGTGACAATGAGAAGATAGAGCTGCAAGCTCAGGGATCTTTCTTATTTACTGAAGTTTACATTTCCTCATTAACTGTGTCCTGGCAGATAAGGCCTAGGGATGGTGATGGTTGTCTTTATCCAACAGTGGAATGGATTTCTTGTTCCCCAGTGATTCAAAGAGGAAAGAAAACTCAGAATCAGTGTTCTTCCCTTGCGTAGGAAAAAATAAGTATTTTTTTAACACCATCTCTTGATTATATTTAACTCTATTGCCCCCCCTTGGGAATATTTTGCTCTCATTATCAATAGAAAGCCTTTCAGTCCTTTTTCTCCTTTCTGTATCCTTTCTCTTTTCACCTCTATCTCTTTATATTTGTTTCTTCCTTCTAATTTTTCATTGGAATGGTTAATCAACAGATCCTTCCCAAAGAATAACACAACTAACAGAAACAGTGGTTGGTAAAATTTACAGTGGATGGGGAATATTGAGAAATTGAACTTTGTTTTAATAATATTTTATGTGGAATAGAATTCGTCCAAGTGGAAATAATTTCACTCGCATAAAAATGGAGTGCATTGCAAACAGCTTAACAATGCCATTTAGAACATTTTAATTTGCTAAAAGTCACTTACGCTGCCATGATTTTGATTGCTTTTTTGTAATAGGTATGAATTCAGGATTGAAACTTTTTTGGGTGGGTCAGAGTTATGAATTAAAAAAATAATTCTGGGTGAAAAGGAAGCACCTGAACAGCAGGAATGAAGGTTATCACCCTGTTTGAAGGTCATCAACTCAGGCTGCACACAGGAGGCCCTGCCGTGAGGCTTGGGGGCTTCAGTAGAGGAGAAGGAAAGTGGGTAGGGAATTACCCGTCTCCTGGAATGTGCTCTGGTTTGGGATTAGAATGTGTTTGGGCAAGCTGCTTCACTCTGTGGGCGTTGCCTTACTTACAAATTTGACATAATGACCTTGTACACGTATGATGCACCCAGTACTAGGTTCTCAAAAATAACGGTAAGATCACAGTTCTATAGGGACTAGCAGGAACCCAAGTGTGGTGGCTCCTGAGGACAGCAAAGGGGATAAGGGCTGACAGTGCTGCACTGGCAGCATCATGGCCGTGACAAACCCATTACGCACATCGGCTTTGTGCATCATCTTCACCACCCCAAAGGGCAAGAAGCATGAGAATCATCACTTGTTTTCCAGGGAAGGAAGTGGCCCCTGACAGCAAGTTGAAATACTGAGAAGCTACAGAAGATTTAGGTTCACACTATGACTCTTCCTCACCGTGACTGTATGTTCTTAGCATACTCACCTTGGCAAGAGTGCTAGCTGTTAAGGACTATCATGAAGAATTGCTGAAAATTAGTGATGCTCCCTGTTATACCTTGCACAGAGTTGGTGCTCATTGATTTTCCCCCATAAGTCAGTCAGGCTATAAGAGGCAGAACCAAGATTTGAACTGACATGTCCTAGTTCTGAACCCTGTAGTTCTTGCTTAAAACTACGTTCGCAGCTTGGGGCAGGGTGCTGGCTTAGATTTGGGCTGGTCTATGGCTACTGCCAGCCCTCTACATACCCATGGGTGGTGGCAGGGATTTCTTTGACAGCCAAGTATGCATAGACAATCTATCATTAGAAGTTTGGCTCATTCTCATTGAAAGGAATCAAGATGCCATGACCTTGGGTACATCACTGAATTCAACTCTGAGAAGGCTTGAAGAAACAGCACCCCTGTGCCCCCAAGTTCCTGTCCTTCTCCTTTCAACGAGGGATCCTTTTAAACATCTTGGCATTTGTCACAGATGAAATAGTTTAATTAGATGCAAGAAGAGACTCTTCATAGGAGAGGGTAGCAGGCATGTAATCTCAAATTAGTTTGATTCCTCTGTGTGAGATCTCATATAGGAAATCAGCTGGAGCCATGGCATTAAAATAAGTGAATTTTATGTTTCAAGGCCCAGGAGACAAAATAGATGCTCCAGTGAAAGGAGCAATTTCCTCTTTAATGTGGTGTTTTTTTCCTGAGGGAATACAGTAAGCTTCTGTCTTTCAGCCTCCTTTTGGCACTGACCCCTGACCCTCTGGCTAAGCCTGAGAAACCATTGGCAAGCTAGAGCCATGGGTCTTGCTACTGTTGACTTTTCTAAATGGCTGGCGTTCCCCAGGGCTCAATGCAGGATAATTATCTTCCATGCAAGGAATGATAACGGCTCATTTCTTAAGCTGGCCCTGGTGATACACCCAAATGGAATGGAAGCTTTTGCTTACACAGTAGTTACTATTTGAAGTAAAACAGTCCTGGATTCATATCTTTCTTCTGATACGCTTAGCATCTAGTATGGCCTTGGGAATATTATTTAGATTTTTGAAACCTCAGTTTGCTCATTTGTAACAGGTACACTAAGAGCACCTTTGAGGTAACAATTTTTGTGTAAGGATAAGAAACATAACATACCTATGGTGATTAGCAATGATGTTGAAATATTTAATATTTGTTGAATGATCAGTGCCCATATCGCATATCATTTGCGCAACAGCTATTTTTTGTGGGAAGACGATGCAAAGAAATAAGACATTAGAAAAATGCAGCCAGGTATGGTGGTACACACCTATGGTCCCAGCACTGGGGATGCTGAGGCAGGAGGATCATTGTGAGTTAGAGATCAGTCTGGGCTATAAAAAGAGGTCAAGGCTACTATGAACTACATAGTGAGACCCTACCTCAAAAAGACAAAAAGGAAGGGAGGGAGGAAAGGAGGCAGGGAGGAGTGGAGGGGGGGAAGAGAGAGAGAGAGAGAGAGAGGAAGGGAGGAAGGAAGGAAGGAAGGAAGGAAGGAAGGAAATCCAGCCATACATCATTAAATTTTTTTGAATATGGTCTGACATTCAGACTCATGAGTTTCCTCCAAAGGACACAATACCTTAAAATCAGAAGTGGAAACAGGATGTACCAATATGTTATGTCCCAAGAGGACCAAGAGCAATTCCTGAAGGAACCACAGAGGAAGTAGAGCCAAGATGTATTGTGTCCCTGCTGTGTATGCCAAGCTTCCAGACCTTCCAGGGGAAGGCCAGTCCATCCCTCCCTGATTTCTCTTTCATTTTTTCAGTCCTGTGAGCCATCAGGATGCATTTGTTCCTGCCTACCCCTCCCCTCTCACCTTCCATTCTTTTCTTTTGTGTTAATTCATGAGTTTGTACTGCTAGGAGCTTCCTCCTTAGACTAAGAAAGGCAGCAGCCTTTAGCTCCAGCTGCTGTGTACAATTTTAGCAAGCCGCAGCACAAAGAGAGATTTTTTCTCTTAATTTTCATATGTCAAGAACAGAATCTGATTGGTCCTTTACAAATCACATGCCAGCCCTTGGAGATTCATCTCCCCATAGCCCCTGAAGCAATGAAAAGCTGAGGCTGACCGTATTTTTGTCTCATGCCTTCTACCACAGCCTAAAAGAATAGGGCATCATGCCTTATAGTGCCCCAGCAGCACATGTAATAGAATGCATGTGTGTGTGTGCATGTGTGCCTGTGTGTATGTTGTGTGTGTATCTTGGCAAAGAGGGAGCAGATACATGCTCCAAAATCAGTGAAGGGCAGTAACATAAGATATGATGTGTGATCAAAAATTAAAATGAATGTTTACATTTTTAAAAATTGCATGCTGTCATTAATCCTCCTCAAAATACACCTCTCACTTCAAATGCACTCACCTCAGTGTTCTTACCAGTATCCCAAGCAGCTCTTCATGTCCTCTTTCAAGAGTCTTTAGTTGTTGCTTTCATGGCTGCCTTGCTTTCCTAAATAGATTCAAAGCATTTACCTTTCATGATTGTTTTGCCTTTGGGGAAGAGCCAGGGATCCTGTTGTGCTGGATCCAGTGGATACAGTGGCTGGGACTGTACTCATGTATCAGTGAGCCTGCCCTTCCACTGGGTGGCAGACACGAGTGGCATTCATTCATTTATCCTTTGTAAAAACACAAAAGAAGTCTTCCAGAAGTCCTTCAGAACAAGGCAAGAAGGATGGCGTAGAGGTGTCTGACATGAGGGGGATTAACAGTGATGTGGCTAATTTGTAGAAACAGGTGGCACACTGGTCTGATGGCTGTGACAGTCACTGTGGGCAGACAGAAGTGTTCCTCCCTCACCCAGGAGGAATGTGGGATTAGAGGGGCCAGGGGAAGACAGCACCTTTCCCTGTCCTTGTGACTTGTGTTTCTCAGCACAAAACTATCAAAGCCCACTAAACAACACTGATATTGCTTTCAAGTTCAAGGTGCAGTGTCTTTCAAATTTCTTTGGTCTCTTGGAAAATTCTAGGAACTTCACTATCAGTCACCTATCATATACCATAGCCTACTGCTTAGTTAGCAGTAGGCACTCACCATGTTTATAGAAGCACAATTTGTCATAGCCAGATCTTGGAAGCAATCAAAATGCCTGTCACCTGAGGAATGAATGAAAAAGATGTAGTATTTTTATACAATGGAGCATTACTCAGCTATAAAGAAAAACAAACTTGAAGCCTTCATAGGTAAGTGGATGCAACTAGGGTCTAAACAGTAGGCACTCGGTCAAGGTTAGTTAGGTGAGGAACTTCACCTAGATAGTAAATGCAACCCTTGTGATGTAACCAGCAACCTTTCACCCTGTGGATGGCTTCAAGTTCCCCTTCTTTGTCTCAGCTTTCTCCAGCAAGAATCCTGTTTTTCTCCAGCATTTTTATCAGCAAGAAATCTAAATCCTAAGGCCTCCATCCTGCAGGCCTCAGAGCATGAACTTGGAAGAACACTGTGTTAGCTTTCATTCACTGTGCCAAATGCCTGAGAAAAATGACTTAAGGGAGGAAGGGTTTATTGAGGTTCACGGTTTCTGAGGTTCAGTCCAAGGAGAGCTCAAAAGAGGGTGAAGCATTACAACAGAAGGGAAAGGCAGAATAAAGTTTCTCAGCTTCTGCAAACAAGGAAGCAGAGAGAGAGAGAGAGAGAGAGAGAGAGAGAGAGAGCACGCGCAAGCAGGCAGAGTCCCTATACCCGTTAGGCCAAGTCCCCTATGACCTACTTCCTTCTCCTCCTCACCTTCTAGCAGCCCATTCAGCTATGGACTCATCGTTTGACTGACCCTTTGGTAAAATGAGTGATCTCGTGGTCCAATGGCCTCTCTAGGCCCCTCCTCTTGGCAGTGTTGCATTGATGATCAAATCCTCAACACATGTAAGGCTCTTAAGGGACATTTCATATTTTTTTATTAATTTTATTGAAAAAAATTGCAATGAGACAGTTTCAAAACAGGTTCATAGGAGAGTTACCAGCAATTAATACATTTCATATTGTTGTCTTTCTCGTAGTCATTCAGAGCACAAGATACAGACATGATATCCTGTCCACACACTATTAGTACAAATCCTTCTTCTTATTGAATTAAGAGAAAGTAGTTATATATCTTTCCTAACTATTTTGTATATACAGATACAAAGTTGTCCTTCATTTATATCCCCATTTTTGTTTAGTTTTGTCAGAGATGGGTATATTCCATTGTCACCCAAATATTGTAGGTGCATGAATTCAGCAAAATATTCCAGTATAGTCCCGTAGTCCACAATAGTAGTGGGTTATCCACAGGACTGGCAGTGTCCGAATCTGTTGACTTGAGCCTTCCACCATTTAGCATATTGACATGGCTTCACTTTTCATACCTTGTTTCTACACTTTTCTGCTGGATGTTTAAGACCAAGATAAAGAAAGACCTATATAGCAAAAAATGTAACTTTTGTATCTTCCAAAGTCGGTCAAGTCCCCTCAGCACTTATCCTGAAACTCTTGACATACGTTGTAGATCCTTTGTCAGTGTCAGCCATGTGGATGAGTCATGGCCGTTGCTTGACCAATTTGCTCTCTGTGAAAGCCTAAGAGAATATTTTCTCTCCATGTGACTCTCCTTAGGTATACTCTACATCATTGATCACGTTTCCCTGTGGCCCCATAATCTCCTTGATCAGAAAATGTGGGACACAACTGCGCTAAATGATGTTACAGTATAGGTTCTCCTATGTCCTGAGTCTTCACTGACCTTGAAGGGCTAGGGCCAAAATGATGGCTGTCCTTGAAGCCCTTCTTTTTCTCTACTTTTTGGTCTACATAGTTAGGTTGCTAACCCTCCAGAAGAGAAGCTGAGTATTACCCTACAACTCATGCAGTTGGGTTTAACCTCACTATCTGTCTAGATATCAAACATCTTGGACATAAGATGGTACAGGTATTTTCCATCAAGAATTGAACTTTAAGTTAAACTTTAAGTGTCTACAGAATATAGAAAAAGAAATTAAAAATTAAAAAAATTTAAATAAACAGATACATATTTTTATATAGAAATTTAGAGATGTAATCATATACATCATTGTAGCAGGACAGTCCTGTGACATTCTTATCTCTTCTTTTCATTTATTACCCTTTAAAAAATTTTACTTGAGATACAGTCTGGCCATAATTGGTATGTCATGACAAGCAGTACATATTTAGAAGACCAGAATGACAGGCATTCCAAGCACCCCACTATTAACCATTGCTATCTTCGGGCGGTCACTCAGTTCACAGGTATTGACATATTAGGGTGAGAATCCCACTAAGTAACTGCTAGTTTCAACAACTTGCTGGTAGTTCTCAGGATCATTGCCTTACCTATCTTGTGTATATAAATGTATGGCTTTGCCCCTGTCATGTGTCCTAGCTTTTCTCCTTGCTCTCTTTTCATTATCTAATCCTCAAGTTCTTACTTTTCTTTGTATTGTGTTAATACCTTTCTATTTGTATTTCTTCTTTTGAGTTCTTGTACTAGAGAGACTATATGATATTTATACATGTGGATCTGGTTTATTTTGTTTATAAGTATATCTTCAAGTGGTATCCACTTAAATATGAAGGCTTCAAGTTTATCATTCTGTATAGCTGAGTAATACTCCATTGTATAAAAATACCACATTTTTTTCATCCATTCATCAAGTGATGGCATTTTGGTTGTTGCCAAGATTTGGCTATCATAAATTGTGCTACTATAAACATAGGTACACATATATCACTATGATATGACATTTTTAGTTCTTCTGGGAAAATTCCCAGTAGGGGGATAGCTGGCTTGAATGGGATTTCCAGTGCTAGATTTTTAAGGAGTCTCCAGACTGATTTCCATAATGGTAATACATTTCATATTTAAACCATAAAAAGTACCAAAGAAACTATATTTTCTCTTTAATTCAATTTGTTCTCTTGGAATCAGACATTCGCTTTGTGTGTTCTCTAATAACTACTTCCCCTTTGCTGGGAAATGTGAGCCTGGCTCACATGGCTTTGTAATATCCTGCTTCTTGCTCTGTGGCTTTATTAGGTGCTGCAGGCCAGGGTGCTCAGGGACAACCACTGTGCAGCTTCTGATGATAGTGACTCTGCGGGCCCTGATGTAGGCATCCCTGCCGTGACTGTGACCCTCCTGCTCCTCCAGCATGTATGGTGAAACAAAAATTCTCATTATCTCATTCATTCTGCCTCCACTTTGCTTTATAGGCATCAGGTCCCTCTCCCTTCAGTAGCTCCAGGAAGTTGGAAGTTGCCTAGAGATGGGGCCTGGATGCTTGGAAACTCGGTCCTCTGTGTTTCTCTGTTGATTCTGTTCTTTCCTGTTGCCTTGTCCTATTCCTCCCACCACAAACTGAAGCTGACAAGAGTGTCCTCATTTCTCCTATTCAGTATTCATAGGTGCATGCTTTTATTATTCACTTTATATAAGCATTGCTATGGTAGCCCTACTAAGTGCTTTTTATGTGCCACACAGACTATACTGAGTACTCTGTAGGGTCCCCACGATGCAGAATTATTTACAGATAATGAAACAGGATGAGAAGGATGGAGAATTTGTTCAAGATCACATGGTTAATAAGACAGGGGCAGGCTTTGAACTACAGTAAGTCTTCCTGCAGGTCCCACATCTTCATTCCTTCTGCACTAGGTTTTCATAGGTTTGTCCTATGTGACCCTCCTGCTCCTCCAGCATGTATGGTGAAACAAAAATTCTCATTATCTCATTCATTCTGCCTCCACTTTGCTTTATAGGCATCAGGTCCCTCTCCCTTCAGTATCTCCAGGAAGTTGGAAGTTGCCTAGAGATGGGGCCTGGATGCTTGGAAACTCGGTCCTCTGTGTTTCTCTGTTGATTCTGCTCTTTCCTGTTGCCTTGTCCTATTCCTCCCACCACAAACTGAAGCTGACAAGAGTGTGAAGTTTCAAAGCCCTTGAAATAGATAGGTGACCTGGAATGGCCTCGAGTAGCAAGTACTACTTTCAAACTCTGGCGTTTCCTTTATTACTGTTGGCTTCTTCCCTGAACCTGTATTCTCCCATATACTCTTTCCTTCTGGTGAGTTTGTTGTGGTACCAGAAGACACTGATGTTCTTTGTGTAAATAGATTTCCTATGGTTAGCCCTGGGCCTGGATGGCCTGAGACCTGTGAGCCTGCTCAACTCTGAGGAGACCTTTGCTCTCTATTCTCCATAGTTCTCTCTCTCTCTGTCTCTCTCTCTCTCTGTCTTCCCAGCGTGCTTGCATCTTTGATCAGACTACCTATCAAGTTACAAACTTTCTTTATAAAATAAAACCATCCTTTGTCTAGACTCAGGAAGAATTGCTGTTCATTCATCTGTGTTAATGGCTAGTCCAATCAGCTAGGAAGAAGATGTTCAGCCACCCTTCCTAGGACTGGTCCAATAATTGTGTGCTTCACTTTATCCTCCCTGCTAAACTCACTCAATTATGAGGACCCATAATAAACTCTGCCTCAGCCTTTTGCAGGCAGAACTGGTGTGTGTGTGTGTGTGTGTGTGTGTGTGTGTGCGGCCACTCTCAGTGCACAGAGCTTCTAGGGCACAGAGTTTCTAGGCTCAAGGAACTTCCTTGTCTGGCACAGAACACAGTCCTGTGCCTCTGGGACTCTTAAGAATTAAGCAAAGGCAACTGCCACCCATTCGCCCTCCTGGAGGCTCAGCATCACTGTCCTCATCAACAGCATGGGAAACCCTGCTCTCTCCTGGTGCTTTTTGGACAGTTTTTCCTACTCATCTATTTTCTTTTCATTTCCCTAAGATATCTGGGTCTGTTTACCTTCACAGAGCCCCAACTTCCAAAACAGTTGAAGAGCAGGGTCAGATCACAGGGTTGTTTAGAATACACAAAGACTGAATCCACTGATACCACAGAACAGGTGTCTCCATGTCCTGGCTGCATCTCTTTAACTGTCCTGCTTGCTCCAGACTCTCTCTTGCTCACTTTAAACACTCACTTCCTTAGCCTTGTTTTTACATTCTATTAACTTTTGCATCCATCTTTGTTTGATTTCCATGTGCATGTATCTTCCTTTTAGGAGTAAATCTCTGCTCTTTCTGAAGTACACTGATCAGGGGATACAACAGGGCTGTCAGCCCAACACAGTGAGAGATGATTCCTTTAACAAGAAGGAAGTAAGGACCAGCCAAATAGCTCAGCAGATTAAAGTGCCTGTAAGCAGGCACAAGGACCTGGGGTTTAATCCCTGAGCCTGCCATGCTGGCCCCTCCTCTGGGTTCGATGAGACAGCAATTGAGACTGAGCATGGTGGCACACACCTATAATCTCAGTTCTTAGGAGGCGCTAAACAGGGGGATTGCTATAAGTCCCATCTAGTAGTGAGACCCTGAGCACCCTGTAGAAGGAAGAAACCAAGCTCATATTATTTCCCTACCTCCATCTCCAGTAGAAGAACCACTGCTGGCTAGTTTCCTTGATGTGCCTTGTGCAGAACACATCATTGAACATTGAATGGTGGATTCCTAGGGTTACTCATGATCTACAGGAAAAACAATCTGGTGGCACAGCATTTAATCCTAATTGACACCTTGACTGCATTGAAAGGCTCCTGGATCTGGTTGGACCACTGGAGTCCTATATGTGTCCACTGATGTTCATAGCCAAGTATACTCCTGGGGCCACTTGCAGAATGTGGGTCATGGGACTGTGCCTTGGAGGGCATTTCTCTTGCTAACTCTACCCTCATTCTCTGCTTCCTGAATGCCATCAAAGGAGGGACTTTGTTCCACTTACGCTCCTCCTTGTGTTCCTTCTGCCTTGGTGCTGAGTGACCATGAACAGAAACTTCTGAAACCACGATCCCAATTAAATGTCTCCATTAAGTTGTATCTTGCATTTTTGTCTCAGCAATGGAAGAGCTGACAAGTCCAGATAGTGATTCTGCTTCTGTTTCCTTCTTGGGCTCATGAAAGTTGAGTGTCCCATAACCAGATTTTAAAGTTTGATGTGTTAGTCTAGCCAGCCATGTTTCAAGTGTGCTGTAATCCAGTGTGACCAGTGGCTACCATAATGAACACCACAGATGTGGAACATTTCCATGAATAAAAGATGACAGATTATCCATTGCTGGACTAATCTTGATTCCCTCCCTCTTTTTTTCCCAGTTGAAACAACTTTTATTAAAATGTTAGTTTTATCAGCTGCAATGTCCTAGGAAATAATTAGCAGTGATAGCAAAAATGGACCATTTCTCCATGGAAATCCTATTCCCCTGAGGCTTCACAGGGAAATCAAACCATAGTCACACTGGACTGTGTTTCCCGCTGTGGAGAAGTGGTTGGTGCTGGAAAGGTTGGAGAATGGGAGTGAGGGGAATACTTACTCCCAAAAACGTCTTTCCTGTGAGAAGCACCTGATCCAGTGAAGTGAGTTCATAACTACCCTGTCTGTGCCAGCTATGACCCTTATGCAGCTGCCTCTTCCAGAGCTGGCATATTGTGTAATTATTTATTTGGTGATCTCTGGACTCCAGGGAAGCACTGATGTCCTTGTCACTGTTGTAACATCATTGCCTGCCAAGCCCCAAAACACAGAGGGTCTGTTGAATTTAAATGGGCTGAGATTGAATATTCTGTGGAGCCAATCACTGCCCAGCCCTCGTTTGAAGTTGATGCTCTGGTCAACATCAAACACATAGCATTGAGATGTTAACCTTCTTAGGAAGCATCACAGGAATAAAGACCTCTTGCATCATCCCCAGGAGGGCTGGGAGCTGATAAATGACTCCAGGTCCCAGATCTAAAGTGTTGGTTTTGGCATCAAGGAATGCTTATTTTGGACCCATTTGTTTTTCTGTTTCATTGAAAACTGGCTCTAGATATTTACATTCTCAATGTGTCTCCGTGGCTATTTTGTTCCACATTAGAAATACTACTAAAGTATGTTCTGAATGCTAATTAGGACATATGATCTGCATATGTTTCCTTTCCCAGCACAGTAGCAACAAAGGACTTGTACAGTTCTATCGCAATCTATGTGGCCCTCGTTGCCAATTACATGTATTATAGAGAAAGAGATTGGAGTTGGGACAATGTCAGCATGATTTGCTTAATAAGTAAAATGACTGATTATGAAAAAAACCAGATGGGTCAGAGAACTTCCTGTCTCAGATGGCTGCAGGGGCTTGTTTACTGAAAAACAGTGATTAGAGAAGGTGGGGGTTTTTGTAGAGCCAGTCCCTGAGGAAACCTTAGGGAGAATGACAACCATAGCATCTCTATCCTGCCACCCATCCAGGACAATTCTGGCTGCACTCCTGCAAGATCTCGTTTGAGATGTGCACAGACATAGATGTCTGTGTTTTGGATAATGAATGTTTTCCTTTCGTAGCAGATTATTCTCACAATCCTGAGATAGCAAAATGAACACTAGCACAAACCAAAAGAGAAAAACAAAACCAAAAGAAAGAGAGAAAGAAAGAAAGAAAGAAAGAAAGAAAGAAAGAAAGAAAGAAAGAAAGAAAGAAAGAAGGAGAGAAAGAAAGAAAGAAAGAAAAAAGAAAGAAAGAAAGAAAAAGAGGAACAAGATTTTCTCTAGGCAGTTTCAAGTTACCAACTCAGATAAAGAAACTGGAGCCAAAGCTTCAATTCTTCGCTTTGGAAACAAGGAAATGAATCAGATATCTGCTTCTTTGACCTCATGTGGATTCAAATTAAGTGCTTTGATAAACATATTGTCAGCAGGGCTCCCACTTTCTTGCAGCTTCGGCGTGGCTAGAGGCTCACCTTAGATCTGCTGTGCTCTTCTCGGAGTTGGCTGGGGCTGCCATGGATGGTGTAGATAGTTGTGCCCACCTGGCAGAGAGCTGTAAGGCTTTCTATTTGGAATTTGGCCATGTTTTTCCTAATGCCCACATCTCCAGAATTCTACCACCGCAACTGCCCGCAGACATGTACAAGATGCTGTTTACTAGTTCCCGTGGATTTCCCAAGCAATACACCAACTCTGAATATGTTTTGGTGGTTCATCTGCCTACTAATCCTTTTTCATGTTCTTTTACCTTAGTCCCTGTCACTTTCTTGGTTCTTTGATGTCTTTAATTCCACTGCTTCCCTCTCCTCTCATTCTTCCTGGTAAAGATCTATGTGAAGATCTCATTGTGTTTTCTGTGTCTATACCATTAGCTGTAAGGACCCCAAAGTCTTTCCTCCTCGGGGACCATTTTGCAAGAAAGCCCCCCAAGTGTTTGGCATCAGTGACATCTACTCTGTAACCTAGAGGGAAAAAACTCAAAGGGGGAGATCACCCTCCTGCAGTGGGTACTGGGGTGTAGTATTTCAGGACCTCAGAGCTTATTCCTTCAGCTCCCAGGAGAGGTGGCTGCTGGCCGCTCACAGTTCATCTGTTCCTGAGGAACTGTTCTCAGCTGATGGATGCCTCGTTGGCCTGGACTGTACCCCCTCCCTGGACCAGCCATCAACTCATGACTGGCTGGTGCAGGAGTACCAAGCCAAGCTCTCTACCTTGATTCAGATTACCCAGGGAGGTCAGATACGTTCTGGAATTTTCCATGGGTGAACTGTGACACCCTCATTAATAGAACAGAGGTCAGTGCCCTCTCTGCCCAGTCCAGCTTCTTTGCCACTGACCACTGCTTATCAGACCTCTTGCACAGGTATCTGTCTCCTGGGAAATGGAACCTGACCCTCCACACCTCTTTGTATACCAATTATGGGAGTGATGATTGATGATGACATGATGATAGGTACAGCCTGAACACGCTAAGCTCTTATTGTGGGCGAATCACATTCAGTCCACACCAATGCCCCGCGGAGGGCACCTTATTATCCCACTTTTTGAGTTGAAAACAAAAACCAGAGGTTCTAAGAGATCAGACAACTCACCTAAGGAGAAGCCAGAATGTTAAAGTGAAGGATTTAAATTTAGCTCTTGGGAAAAGCTTCCTGGAGGTCAGCACTCTGACCCCACAGTTCCCTCATGCGTTTTAGTGCATTTCCTGTGGCTGGGGAAGCACTTCTCCTCCCTGCTCTATAAAAGCACTTACCACATCATCGCGCAGTCAGCTTTTCTGATTCTGTTCCCATTTTGACTTTGCTAACATTCAGCTTCTAGGACCTGGAACAGGGTTTGGTATACCAGAAGTGCTTCAGTTCTGTTTCCTCCAAAATGGAGGTAGTGTCATTTGTCTCTTACATGTTCTTTAAAAATGAAATGACACTGGGTCATAAAGCATTTATCAGTATGCCTGATCCACAGCAAACGCCTCTTGTCTATTCCTGTTACTAGCACAAATTTTGTTTTCTGCTTATGCCTCGACATCAGAAATACCAGTGTAGAGGTGTCAAGCTTTTGCTACCTTCGTGGGGACCCTCCAGAAGTCACAAGACCCTACATGAAAGTCCCCTCAGTAAGCTTCTGTATCTTCTTGAATATTTCTCTTTATGGGAACAGCTGGCAGCTTTTGGATGAAAAAATTGGGATTCCAAGAGAGACAAATTGCAATGATGAGCCTAATTTAATAAGGGTACATTTAACAAGGGTAAGTCTAATCCTCTGGACTGAGATCAGAAAGCTCAGCTATCCTAGAGGACAATGAGAGAGCTTTTCATTTCATATCTGTGTAATGATCGTCTTTTAATTTTTACCTTATCTAATTCCAAAAGGGACTTGAATTAGTTTAAAATCTGACGATAGATCAGCCGTTCTCCAAGCTCGGTCCCCAGCAGCACTGGGAAAAATGTTAGAAATGCGAACTCTGAGGCCTCACCTCAGCCATGCTGTGTGACTGTTCTACCACTGAGCTACACTCCAAGCCCTTTACTTCTTTGCATTTTATTTTGAGATATAGTTTAAGCTGATAAGTTGCTCAAGTTGACCTCAAACTTGAGAGCTTCCCACCTCAGCCTCCTGAGTCACTAAGATTGCAAGTGGGTGAGGCCATGCTCAGCTTTATAGTTCACCAACTCCTTTTGGGAATTCTGATGTGCAGTAAAGATTGAAAACCACTGTAAACTGTATACAGTTTTTTCTTTTAATATGGAATTCTAAAGCATTGCTAAGTAGAGCTAGAGTTAGGCCTTAAAATAACAGAGAGAATGACTGTCACAAATTTGGCTTAGAGGATACAAACAGACAACTTAGAGAAAAGAGTTGCCACTTTACATACTATCCTGGGGCTGTAAGACTCTGATAGCCAATCTGTGTGCTGAGGTTTGAAGGAAAATTCTTCTGCTTTTCTAAAGGAGTAAACATATTGTAACAAATCACATGCTCATCTATATTCTTCAGTGAATAAGATAAAAGAATTTCAGAAGGTTATTTCTTTGACAGTTTTTTCCTTAATTGAGTCAATGACAGGGCAAAACTTGGGATTTCTACTGAGCATAAAATTAAGATGTAAGCTGAGCTCTACTGACTTCTGTCCATGGGGAGGTAGATTGAGGATGAGGAAAGGTTTTTATCATAATGTTCTTTTTGCAACACAATGTTTTATTCCTTTGGTCAGTCCATGCTGAGGTTACCAACAATCTGACAAAAGAACAGGATGGTAAGACCCCAGAAGACCCTTTTGCATGGGCAGCCCTGCTTTCTTTTCACCAGAATAAAAATCAAAAGACCTTTTTTTCATAGCTGTCTGCCTCCCTTTTGATGAACTTTTCTCTTCTATTAGTCTTTTGAGATAGGGTCTCACTATGTAGCCCAGCTATCTCAGACTCCAGGGTTCTGACACTCCTCCTACCCCTGTTCTCCTTGGCAGCTGTGCCCAGCTGGATAAGCTACTGAGGGCCAATTTTCATCTCCTGTTGGGAGGTTAATAAACCATAGCTGGGCTAATTGGTTTGCATTCACTAAGCAGTGTCTCTTAACAAACAATTTATGTCTTCATTTGAGATTATTACCATCTTCAAAATTAACATATCCCAAACAGGCTTTGAGAAAAATATGCAGCAGTTTGTGGGGTGCAGAGATAGCAGTATAGCAGCCTAGTGGCCACCAAGTCCAGCAGGGAGGTCATGTAAAAGGGCCCCTTCCTGGTACCTGCTGTCTGACCTTGTACAGCGCACTTTGTCTTCTCTTGGGTTCACTTCCCTTCTGTGTGCCATGGAGATTCACGTGGTCCACGTCCTAATGCTTAGCAGCAGCAGCAGCCCCATGCTGGGAACAATGTTACTGGCGTTGGCAGAACACAGAGTGGAGATAACTTAGCATTTCTCGTGACAGGTTACAGGCTGGCATCCCTCGGGGTGACTTAGTAGATAAAGAAAAGAAAGCAGAGATGCCAAGATTAGTGTTCGGCTTCTACATAAACTCCAAGCATCCAAGTCAGGTTCTGACTGCCAGCGTTGCTGTATCTGCCTAAGTTTAGGTTCTGATCGTATTTTAAGCACAGCCCACAGGGTAAAGGGCCATCAAGGAAACGGAGCAACAGCCAAGGCCCCAGTGCCTGGATGGCAGTGCAGGGACTGATGCTCACGCTGCTACCTCTTCCTCTTCTTTTCCCCTAGTTCTTAAAAGTGCTGGTTTGATGGGTTGGGGAGATAGCTCAATGGTCTAAGTGCATGCCTAGCAATTGCAAGGTCCTGGGTTCAATCACCAGTTCCACATGCCATGCTGGCCCCATGCTGTACTGGCCACCAAAACCCATGTGGTGGCTCAGGTCTGTAATCCCAGTGCTGGGGAAGATGAGACAGAAGGATCACTATCAGTCTGAGCTGAGCAGCAGGAAGACTGTAATAAATAAATAATTTTTTAAAAAACCTTTTTTTTTTTTAAAAATACTGGTTTTGGCTAGCCAGATAGCTCTGAGGACTAAATAAAGCGCCGGCTTAGGCAGAGCGCAGCGGCCAGGGTTTCATTTCTAGCATGCCATGCCAGTCCCACACCCAGGGAGTGCTGAAAAGGTGACTGGGCATAGTGGCACGCACCTGCAATCCCAGCACTTGGGGGGCTGAAAACAGGAGAATCACTGTGAGTCCAGTCTACATGGTGAGACCCTGTCCTACATACATAAAAACAAAAGTACTGTTTTAATAACACTTGTTGTACTTGCATTTGAGATTTCCTAGTGTCGCACAATAGGCGATAAGCAAGGAGCCTGGAGAGCTTGCTTCGCAGCTCGACTCTGTTATGCACTGATTTGCTGTACACTTCTGACTCTATCGAGTCACTTCTGTTCTGTGCAGAGTCTTAATGTTCACATCTACTGAATGAGAATAATAATATCTGTGCTTCTTGCTTTTTGGAGAATGTTCCAGTGTTTAATGAGACTTGTCTGAAAGCACATTATAAATGGTGCTATGCAAATATAAAGAAGTATTTAGAAGCACTGTCCTCCCATTTCCCTGTATTTTCTATCACCATCCTCCGGATCCCTCATCTTGTGTTTGAGCTTTTCAAGGTCCCTTTTTCAAACCTTACCTTCACCCGCTCATGGTGCTACATCTCCATAATAGTTCTTTCTCCTAGTCTCTGACTAATAAGTTAGCATGGGAGGAAAAAGAAAAGTCTTACTGTATTATTAAAATTATACCCATCTTTAAGAAAAATGCAATTACATAGCAGAACATTTTGAAAAGTACTTCTTAGCATTGTTTTTTGCAGTGATCTCACATGCTTAAGAGCTGTGTCTCAGTCAAGTGAGGGGGATGTCTGAAGACTACCCCCATGTGTGCTTGAGTCATCTCACGTAGTCGCTGCTACCTCCCCAAAATTGCCATACAAAAAAAACAAATTACCTTAGAGAATAGAAGAAACAGGAATTGTGACACTGCAGCTTGGTACAGCCCTGGTTTTCTGTGGTGGTGAGAAAAGAAGAGTAGTACACAGACCTAAGTTTAAGTCTGTGACTTGTGTCATCTATGTAGCTTTATCTTAGTATCTGTAAATAAAGTTACCTGTGTGATCTGAAAATAAAATGGTCAATAATGTTTGTCCCAGTGGGGTGACGGATGAAGGTACTTGCTGTAGTTTGCCTCTTTTGGTTTTGTGGGACAGAGATAACATAAGTTACTCAAGAGTTCTGTTACAGAGAGGTGAGAAATAACAAAAGAATGGGGAGGGCAGGAGGCAAGATGGGTTGGTCTCCCTGACTCTGGGGTCTGGAACTTCTTTTCACTAACTCAGTAGTGAGGGTTTGCAAAGCCTCGCCGTGGCACAGGTTGCTGAGCTGGCTGCTGGCTTTGATATTCTTTCAATTCCCCCATCTACTGACCTTTCTACTTACATGTCTCTAAAGCTCAGGTCACCTGAGTCTCTATAGCTCAGTTCTCCCTTTTGACATCCTTTCTGTTAAGTGCTTCTCTTGCTGCACGATACCCAGTTTGCAGCTTTTGCGAGCACATGTGGATCTTGAACCACTTCATTTGTTCCTGTGGATGGATGGACTCCTGCCTTGATTATGAAGGGCCACTTGGCTGATGTGTGGCTCTCCAGGGGTGCAGCAGCTGTCCACAGGGGGAAGAGTCCAGGAGGTACAGACATAGCCCTGAGATGTGCCCCTTTCCCTGGGGTGGAGGGGAGCAAGTTCCCATGGAAGTGGAGTATGTTGTATAAGGGCTTGACTTTATGTCTCCTTGAAATTAAATGTTGTTTGATACTTTCTAAAGATGTGGCCTTAAGTAAGTGACTCAGCTGAACTGTCTGAGGTTTCTGCATCTGAAAAATGGGTAGCATAGTTCACACCTCTTAGGAGTATCATTGATTCTTAAATAACCAAATCAAAGGACTTAGCACAGCACCACTAAGCAGGTGTCCATTAGCCCTGGCTCAGCTCCTTGTGTGAAGTGATCAATATCGCCTACCCCTTCCTCTCAGGGTGTACCTGCTTCCTGAAAATAGGCAGCATCCACCATGACCTAGGGGATCACTGAAGGGCTTCCTGAGGAAGCAGGAAATCACCGTCTCTTGTCAAGTTAGCCTTAGCCTTTCACAGTATGATTTAAGGAGCTGGCTCTCCTTCCTGCTTACAATTACCAGACCTTTCATGTTGGATGGGGATTGAACAATGCGTGGTTGAGCAGCGTCGTAAGAGGCATGAAGCCTTCTCCAGAGGCTGCTGCATTGTGGAGCTGTTGAGTAATTTCTTCTGGCCTTTCTTCATCAGGGCCTTGGGAGATCATTACTTTTCACACAAAGAAAAACACAGCAGGCTAAGACATGTGTGGAAGGAGATGCAGTGTTTGATCTGGGACATCAAAATTCCATTTATTGTGCCACAGTAGTGCTTTATTTATTTGATTGTGTTGGAAAATGGATCATTTCATAGATGTGAAGTTTATAGGTAGCAGAAGTTCTCCCCTGTCAGTGCGGAAACTACTTTTAACCCTCTTTCGACTAGTTTTTCTAACATATTTCACCCATCGTCCTGCTGTGCAACTGTGTGCCACAGTTAAGTGTCTTACTTCTGTTAATGCTCATGCCAAGCCTGTGAAGTAGGTACTGTATGAGCTCCCACTTTACAGATGAGGACACTGAAGCTCAGAGAAGCCAGTCACTTATCCAAGGTTACCTAAATACAGGAAGTGGTAAGACAGGGATTTGTACCCAGGTCTATCCAAGCTCTCAGGAAAATGATCACATTGTTGAGGAATATTTGGCTGTGCTTTTTTTTTTTTTTTTTTAGTAGAGGTGTCAGGAATCAAACTGAGGACCTCATGCTTGCCAGACAGGCCCTGAGTCACTGAACAACACTTATGTTTAAGAATATCTGGGATAATTATTGACCCAAATGACTACTCACTATCAAAGTAGGACCCTTAAAAGTCTATACATGCATTTTAGATATTTATCCATTCCTCATTTAAAAATTTTTCTTAATGTCATAACAAAATAATAGGAGGATAGCAAGAGTTAACATATTGCATGCTGTTATCTTTAAAGTAGTTGCTCAGTGTATAAGGTATGGGCACAAAAATTTCTCTAATTGGTATTAGCACAAACCTTCCTTTTTAATGAATCAAGACACCCCAATAATGTAACTGAGTTGCACTTTTTCCCTACTGCCCTCATTTTTAAAAGGAATTCTTACTCAAATTGAAGCCTCACTTTTTATGGATGACTGTTCCTGCACTCAGCAGTGGTACCAGAGTACCAACTATACTGTGTTACTTTGGATCTGTTGCTTGCCAAACACTCTGGAAGCAAAGAAATTTGAGGCAGGCAGTTGCCTTCAAGGGGCTGCCCCTAAGAAAGAGATGGGCTAGCTGCGGCAAGATGGGAAACTTGCCTGGCCCATGGTAGGAGAGCCTTGCAGTGCGGCTTTGGGCACCCCTCCCCTTGGAGGAGGGCGTTCTTCTGCCTTTGAGGATGCATTCCTGTGCACATGACAGATGTGTGAGAGTGGGGGCTATATATATAACTGCAAGGGGAACCAAAATGTGCAATGCATGGTTCAGATTTTTTAAATGTATTATAAAAATACACAATTCATCCCCTCATCCGTTTCAAACACACTTATCCCATTGTTCTGGCTGCTTTCTGAAGCAAGAGTATGGTGAGTGCTGCTGCCAGAGAGTGAGTAGGTACAAAGCCAGGACCCTAAAAGCGTTGCCATGTGTCCTTGGCCACCTTACTCATGAGGTCTGACATCATGCGATTTCTAGGTCTTCATCAAAATAGCCATGGAAAGCAAATCCGTTCAGGTGGTCACAGCAGCACAACCAAAGACACTCATCAAAGAGGACTTCTAGACGCGCTTCAGAAAGTGATGAGAGTGGTGGAACGGGGAGAGGTGATGGCAGTGTGTCTTCATCTGTAATAAATTTTACACAATTTAAACTTTTGCCATATGCTTTCCGTCATACCTCAGCAGTGCTCTCTCGGCTCCAGAAAGACCGAGGATGAATAAGCAAGATGTACTAAAAAGTAGTTCAAGTTGTCTTGCATGGCAGAGTGGCGCTAGCCAGATGCAGGTGGAACGAGGGTCCGACTGAGGAGTGGGATCTCTGTAGTCTCAGTGTCTCTTAGATGGTAGATTTGGAGAACAAGAAGCTCCTCAGAGTCACATCTGGTGGGGAAGACGCACACTCAGAGGGTTGTGTTTCCTTGTGTGAGTAGCAGAAGGATGTTCAGTGAAGTTCCTAAGAGAAATTCTAAAAAGCAGATGCTTAGCCCAGCAGCAGCCTCACAGAGTTGAGCGTGTGGTTTTCTGTGCAGAGGACTTTGACATAACTCAACAAGGTTCCTGCCTTTGTTACCTTTCACTCCTTGTTGAGATGAAATACCTGACACCCAAAGTGAAGGAAGGAAAGGTTCATTTAGCTCACAGTTACTGGAGGTGTCAGTCCATACTCAGCTGGCTCCAGGGCAGAGGGGCACATGGCAAGGAGCAGCAGTTTCAGTTTATGGCAGCAGAAATCAGCAAAGAGCAACAGGGAGAGGAGAAGCTGCAGCTTCTAGCCAGCCTCTTTTCCCTTCCTTCCATGCTGATTATTTCAAAAGTAATGTGCTAATAGAAAATACCTAACAATGTATCTCATTCAAAGAAAACTTAAAACTTTGAAACAAATACCTCTGAGGCTGGGCATAGGAGGCTGTAAGCAGGAGGATCACTGTGAGTCAGATCTACATAGGGAGACCCTATAGACCCTGTCCTAAATATAGAAGAAAAAAAAAAAAAAACAACCAAAAAACCAAACCTCAAATGTCCATGACTGTGTGGCACTCCCTTCCATCTCTTTCCTGAGTCTCCCTTCCCTGGGTCATGGCTCCTGGTCACCATCATGGACACTGTTTATGCAGGAAGCTGGAACAAGTGTGGGAGAGGTGAGTGAGAGGAGATAGCTGGCTGTCTTAAGTTAGTTGTCCTTTGTCTTTCTCTCTCTATCATTGTTTGGCTGGTGGCCGGTGCATATGGCTTCCTTCCATGTGTCTGTTTATAACCACTTCCTTTTTTAGCCTTTGATTAAGTGCTGGAATGTCTAATGACTGGGCTTGTCAATATGTGTTTTCAAAGTGGAATACTGGGTAGATGCTGAGAGAGGACAAAGGGACTGTCTTTTGAATTGGAACAAAAATGGCAATTATTTTTGCTGTCAGAAAAACGTTATTTATCTGTGTAGGGATAATTGAATTGTACATTATTAGGATTATCTAATCAGGAGGCTTACTCTTAGGGACACTTTGGCTGAGAAAATAAAAAGGGAGGAAAAGAAGGAGGGAGGGAGGGAGGGAGGAAATGAAGGATGGAAGGAAGGAAAGGAGGGAGGGAGAGAAGAAGGGACAGAAGGAAGGACGGGAGGTAGAGGAGAGGGAGGATGAAAAGGATGGAAGGATAGAAAGGGTTGGACAGGGAGGAATAGAGCCAGGGTACTGCTTTTTATTTTTTGTATGTCCTTTTGAATTTCTCCCTTTTTTCCACTCTGTTTTTCACAGTGGCTTGAACTTCATCGACTTGATGGTGCGACAAGGGAACATTGACAACCCTCCCAAGACCCCCCTGGTACCAGGCTTTGAGTGTTCTGGGATTGTGGAAGCGCTGGGGGACAGTGTAAAGGGATACGAGGTAATGCTGTGACTTTGGCTTGAAGAGTAATCTTTCCCTGAGTCCATTGAAAGCTTATGGAAGAATACGTTTGAAATAGCCTAGGCCACGTATTAGTAGTATCATGGCATTATGTGGTTTTCTGAACACCATTTTCAATGATGGGGCTTTTAAAGATCTCATGAATTCTTGTGCACTAACTTGTTGCTTCTAGCAACACTTTGGCTCAGTGGTCAGACCAGATCTTGTTACCCCTTACTCATATGATTCAGATGCTATAAAAAAGTGAGCAGCTTTGGGCCAGTGAGATAGCTCAGCGGTTTAAAGAGCCTGTTTAGGCAAGCTTAAGCTGGCTCAGGAGACCATGGTTTGATCCCCAGCAGCATGTGCTGGGCCAGCCCTGTTCTCAGGGTGGTCTGAGCTGGCCAATCAATCAATCAATCAATCAAAGAGTTTGTGGCTTTGGATACACTGAGCAGACTGAGGCCCTTCTCCATTACATCTCCCGTTTCTGTTACCTTGGGCTTAAAAACCAATTACAAGACAAAAGGTTTAGGGGAAATGGCCCCTATATTTTATAATTTGGTTCCTTTCAGTATATATTTAACTGATAAATTTAAGTTATCATTTATAGACCGGGTGCAGTGGCACACACCTGTAATCCCAGCTCTTAAGAGGCTGTAAACAGGCAGATTACTATGCGTCCAATCTAGTAATGAGAACACCTTGTAGACCCTTCCTAAAATAATAAATAAATAAATAAACAAATAAATAAATAAGTAAAAATTATCATTTATAACTTCTTATTTCAAGATTGAGGGAAATTTCATTTTCAAATCAAAAAGATTGTCCCATAGTCATAAGTGAAATAGATAGACCCACATGTGTAAATATTGTGTTGTCTTTCTATGTAAGGAAGTGAAAGAGTAAATAAAATCTGAAAGGTACACTAGGTACTGTGAGAGGGAAAGAATATGTTTGAAGGGAAGGAACAGCTAGCATGAGGAAAAGGACAAAAGAAAGAAGGAAGGAACGAAAAATGCTATATGTATGTATATATGCAGGGTAGCTTTCTGCTGGTCTATTAAAACAAGTTAATATTTAATTTTTTTCTTCTTCTTAATTTCTTATAACTTTTTCTTACCAATTTTGCATGCTTATATCTGGTAATTGAAACAACTGATTGGAAGTCAATGATATGCAATGTAACAACCCTTGTTGAATTCCTATTATCATGTTTAGTGAAATTCTGTGTCGTTTTTAGTGTTTTTCTTTACTGTTTCTTATAAAGGGTACAGGTCTGGAACACTGGGACAGGATTGGCTATGATTGATGAGCTGGTGATTAGGGCAATGGGTGAAACAAGCTTGTTATACAAGTTTAGCTACTTTTGTCTGTGCTCATAATTCACCATACAAAATCATCTTTTAACCTATGGAATGATGCGTGACCCTTCCTGCTATGATCATGTAAAGCCAGTAGAATTTGATCCCTAAAGACTAGGACACTGTGAACAAAGCAAATGCATAAATTTGTGGTAGTTTGGAGCCAGCAAAACCAATATGAATGAACATGAGCTTCTCATTCATAGCTAAGTTCTCTCAGGGTGGCTTGAAGGGAGCTACCCCTTGGAAACCCACTAGAACCAGAGCCATAGAAAAATTATCTTGTTTTCACCCTTCACAAAGCCTTTCAAGTTTAAGACTGCCCTATCCATTGAGTTTTACAAGGGTCCTTTAATTTTCTAAGGCCAGAAGGGTACTGTATCATGAATTTAGCTCACTACAGACTTTTTAATCTTCTGAAATCCATGTTTTTTCCCCTGGTCCCAACCCCCAAAGGTTGCAGAGCTAAGTCTAAGAAAAAGGCACTGAAGAAGAATCCTATAAAATCCAACACCAAGGTGCCCTTCAAATAAAATCTCAGCTTGTTTCGTAGTCTCAATGCCTCTGAGCCTCAGTATCCTCTAAAAATATCAGTATGCTCAGATTCATTAAGAGGACTGTCTGCAAATTGTATCCTCCTTATCTGTCTTATTGTTAATGGTTTCCAGCTAAGCAGCATGGAAAAATGCTGAAAAGAAGTAAAAATGAACTTCTGCATTTCTTTCACACAACTTTATACTTTTTGTCCCCGGGTAAGCAACATAACCAGAAGCACATTGTTCCTCCTGCAAGTGCTGCATGTAAAAAATATTATCTCTTCTTTACTCCTCCATATGGCCCCAAAGGAAAAGATCAGATTGCTCACTGTGTCAACCCTGAGCATTGAATAAATAACAAGTTATTTTGGAATATAACAGTAAATGGGGATGTTATTTGACTTGGTTGAGAAGAATAGCTTACTCTACTTGATACCTTATATATTCACTGTAAGCATGATTTGTCCTCTGGTTCATTCTGGATTATTGTGAAACCCATCATTCTGCTCTTTTCTGCTCCAGTGACTTAGGCTGCCCAAACAAATACCAAAAGCCACCTCCATATTTCCAGGAAGGATATGATGTGGAAGAAAGCCAGTATCAATATTCTCCACGTAATTTTGACTTAAGGTTTTCAATCATGTTTCAGATGGAACTGCAGGCAGCAGCCTCCTGAATAGCGCTCTTGGTCTGACCCACTGCAAGGGAGGATTGAAAAGTCATTGCCAGGGGCCTAGCACTAAAAGAATCATTTGGGCTCATTGGCTCAGAACAGATTTCTTTTTCCAAGCAGAGCCATATAATGAGGTGAACCTGTGGGCTCTTCTAGTTAAAAGACACTGAGCCTGAGGCCTCTAGGGATGAGCTGAACTGGCCTTTCTGAGCAGAAAATGGAGTGGCACAGCCAAGCTCAATGGGAGATTTCAGGGTAGACAGTCAGACCTCCACCCTCAGGACGTTGACACGCTCCGTTCTTCTTGCTCTGTAACAGCAGCTGCCCTGTGGCACTGCACCTCTGCGTGGGTTTTCGTGATTGTGTAGAGAAGAGGGCAGTGTGGTCTCTACATGATCATCTGTCCCCAACGCTGCATTGAGGATGCTCATCTCTTGATGTCTAGGCACAAGGACTCACTGTCACTGGAGTGGCCTCTTTTCCCTGACCTTACCTTCTGCTCTGAGTTGCGTGAGGTCAGGACCCTCAGGTCAGGAACCAAAGACATGAGTTCTTGAGAGTTAGCATGCATCACTCTTTCCCCTTTCCTCACGTCCTGTGTTGAGCACATTGTGTGCATAAAGTTCTATTTAATTGTCACAAAGAAGCTTTACTATATTTATACCCATTTTACAGCTGAAGGAGCTGAAATGTAAAGGGTTCAAATGGTATTTCCAGCCTTTGTAGTGCCTTAGATTCCCTTATATAACATTATGTTTTCAGTGTAGCTTACTTATCTCAGGTATAATAAGTTATTATTTGGATCAGAAATGAAGCTACCAGAATTCTAATCCTAGCCCTGGTCTTCTCTTACTCCATGCGCTGCAGCATGTGACTTAATCTCTTTGCTTAAATTTGAATGTCTGTAAAGTCTGTGACCACTCATGTGGATGCAGGACTATTGCAAAGCTCAGCTAAGGGGAGGTTTGTTGTTACTGTGGTTGTTGCTGGATAGGGATAGGAGGGAACTATGAAGCTACAGAAAAACTAGAACAATAGAATCTCTTCTCTGTGGAAGCCATGAATTAATTCACTTAAGCCACAACAATTTGGATTTTGTACTTGCAAGCCATAATGCAGCAAGCAACACACCCAACTAGCAGTTGGCAGGAGAGGGTGTGAGTGCAAGAGGACCTGACCATAGCATTTTATAATGTGGACAGTGTGCACGCCAAATGCTCAAGGGAAGGCATAGGAGTTGGCTTTCTTGGCCCCTGGCAGATCTCTGTAGAAGTTTTACAAAAGTTCCAGGAGAACCTGGGAGTTTGGAGGCCACCAGTGTGTGCATGTTTGAGGGCACTTTTCCTTTGCTTTATTTTCTGAAAAGGAAAGCAAGTTTTGTTTTGTTCTGTTTTTATCAGATTGTAATTTGAGAAATCACTCTGTAAAAGACTAAAAACTCTTAAATCTGTGTTTGATTCTGAAATATGCAACAAAGTATTGAGTGACCCTCTCTTTGCTCCCAGTAATACTTTTGGGTATTTTTATTCATTCATTCATCCAGCCAATAATAAGCAAGAAACTCCACTTCCCTCAGGACAAGAGCACAGTAGTGACAAATAGGGTCAGAAGCTCCTACCTCATGAGGCAGGGATGCTAAGTTGGAGTGAGCACACATAGGCATTGGGGATGTAAGATACCTTCAGGTGGGACAGGCCTTTAGAGAAGTAAAGCAGCTTGTATGAGAGAGCAGATGGAGGAAAGGAGCACTCCTCAAGTTCAGTGAGGTGCAAGAACTGAGTTCACATATATTGCATCGCTCACTGTACATGTGTTAGGAGAAGAGGACATTCCCTGATTTACACATTCACCGCCCAAGGGCCAGGAAGGTTGAGAAGCTTGACCATGGCCACACAGCTCCCCAGGCCTGGAATGTGTTGTGACCCAGGTTTAGGGTGACGCAGCCATTGCTTTACTGTTTCAAGAGGCTGCTCTTCCCGAGCATGTTGACCTTTCGCCTGGATCCAGAAGGGGATGACAGCAGGCACTGTGACTGCTCTGGTTTCCTTAGTTCTTCCTGTGCAGATATACTCACAATAAGAAAACATCCATGGGCTCAGCTCATGCTGTTGCCAGCTGGGCAAGTCAGAGTCAGTGCCACCCTAGAATCCCCACAAAATCAGCAAGAATGCACAGTGAGCTGAAGACCGGCCACCATCCACTGAAAGGAAGGTTTGCTGCTGCTGCTCATGCCTATGAGATTGAGCTTTGTGTACTTTTCTGTGTTCCTGAATCTTGGAGCCCATAGGAGTGGTCAGTCCAGGTAGCCTTCCCCTTAGAAACAGCTCAGCTTAGCAGTGGTGGGAAGGAAGGGTCTGTCTACACTCAGGAAGAGCTCTGGAGACAGACAAATTTGGCCTGGAATTCTTCCAGTTCCGCTATTTAAAAGTTCCTTCATCCTTCAGTCTCAATTGCCCCACCTATCCAAAGGGCATATCAACAGTTTATTAATCTTCCCAAAGTTCAAGAACTTCATGGAGTTCTTGTGGGAATCATGTAAGATAATGTAAATAAAGGCACTTAATCTAGATTCAGGATCATACTGGATTCTTGGTAAAGATCATTATGCATAGCTCCTAGCAGTCACCACACCCATAGAGTTTCATAAGTTTAATCAAGACACAATAGTACCTTTCCCTTTTAATCCAAAAAGTGATTCCTATGAGATTACCGGAAGCTCCTTCAGGGTTGAACTCTGCCATTGTTCTCTCAAGCTTCCCACTGGTGGAAAAGTGATACAGGGGTTTGTTACTAATGATCCCCCATCAACCCATTACTCACTATGTGCCAAGAGCTGGGCTATGCATTGAGAAGCCCTAAATCAGTAAAGCCCACCTACCATGGTGGCACTTACCTGCTATCCCAGTGCTCAGGAGGCTGAGGCAGGAACATCTCTGTGAGTTTGAGGCCTGCCTGGGCTGCATAAGTAAACTCAAAGCCAACCTGCAATACATTGAGAGACCTAGTCTCCAAAAAAAAAAAGTAGTGTCTGCCTCTGCCCCTTGAGAGTTCATCCTTTATTTTATTTATTTATTTATTTTTATATTTAAGGCTGTGTCTACAGAGTCTACAAGGTCTCACTGCATAGATCGGAATCATAGTGATCCTCCTGTTTATTGTCTCCTAAGTGCTGGGATTACAGGTGCGCACCACCACACCCAGTCTTAGTTCCTTTAAAGGAGAGTGTGAACCATGTAAAAAAGTAACCTAATAGAATAGGTTGCCTCATATAATACAGTAATGATAGACTGTAGAAGGAATCAGATGGACTTTAGTTGGAGCCCAGTAGTCACCATGTGCAATTGTGCAGATGAAGAGGTTTTTATTTTTCCCTGCTCTGAGCCTTAGCTTCCAATCTACAAAATGAGGACACTAATAAAACGTGGCACATAGGGTTGTCAGGGGGATTAAACACATAGACATTCACTATATATTTAATACCAGCACAAAGGAAGCCCTCAGTATATATAAATATCACTAACATAGGGGAGGTGGCCAGTTCTGGTTTTGTGGGAAGGGTGGTCAGCAGGTAAATGGTGCCATCGGAACCAAAGTTTGGAGGAAAGCAAAAAGAAGAGAAATCCAACTACAGAAATAGAGGCATAGGGTGTGGGGTGGATGTAAGCATGCACTTTCCCTGTTTTTTTTTAACAGTTTTTTAAATATAATATATATGAAATTGAACTCAGGGCCTTGTGTTTGCCAAGCAGGTGTTTATGCTGCTGAGCTATCTCTCTGGCAACTTTCCTCTTATTTTTCCTGCCAGTATTCTATGATGACTGTAGAGATTGTACGGAGAGGCCCTGGCCACACCTTCCCTTCTCCTTGTTTCTCTCACTGTTGCAGCTCCCACTGCTGCACTTTATTATTCCAGGCCAATTAACTGTCTCCTGTCTGGGACAGGCAGCTGCCACCATCAAGGTGGGAGCCACTTCTTCCAGTATCCAAAGAGTCCAAGGTTATTTACAGCCCTGGGAGAGAGGAGAGGAGAAGATAGTGAGGACTAGAGCCACAGGCAGCACACAGCGAAGTCTAAGCAATGACTTCTCCCTATCCAGAGCCTCAGAGAGGATTTGGGTAAGGGTGCTGCTTATATTTATGCCAAGATTTCCTGAAGGTTAGGAAAGAAGAAGTGAGGGGTCAACCAGGAAGCCTTGTGTGCCCACCTACCTGACCACCACATTGATGGACTGCAAGCTCCTTTCTTGGACTCTGCATTGCCTCTTACTGGCAAGCAGAGTGATTTGCTCCTGGGATTCGGATGTCTCTCCTGAATTAGGCTAACCTAGCCTCCAATAGGGATGTGCTGGCTGCTGGGGCAATGGTGTCAAGATCCCTGGGAATACTCTGACTGTGTCTCCCATGATCTCACCCACTTGAACCCCTTGTGACCCAGGTCTGAACAGTACTAGGGTTGGTTTGCTGCCTTTCTATGTCATCAGCACCTGGCTAAGTTGGATAGGTGGCTCCCAGAGACCCCAGGCCAGCCACAAACTGAGGGCTCACAAACCATAGACTGAGACCCTGTGTCAGCCACTGCCCTATTCCAAAATACACAGAAATGGTGAGAACGGCAAGCCCCCAAGTGGCAGCAAGCCCCCTCCAGGCTACTCTGGCATCTATTTGATCCTTCCCAGCTTTCCCACCACACAAAACATGATCGTTCTCATCTTTGCATCAAGGTCTGAAAGATGACCATCGTGGCTGCATGCTGGCTTCCTTTGCTATTAAAATAGCCTTGCCAACTGGCTTTGCCTTCTAAGCCCTGTCACTCATAGCACTTGCCATGTGAAAGGTTCAAGGAGCACAATCTGAAGACATGAATTGTGTCTCATTATAATTACATCTCCGGGGCCTAGAACCTAAAACTGAGGAAGGACTGAAGGAGGGAGTCATTTCTGTGTAATGAAAAGATATTTGCAATAGGACAGGTCTGTGTGACCGTAGACAAGATACTTAACCTTTTTTAGCCTCAGTTTCTTCCTGGGTGTAATGTAGACAATATCTTTAAAACCTGGCATGTTGATCAAATAACTGACATAAAATGAAGATGACAGAGTCTGGTTCATTAAAATTACTCAGCAAATGGTAGCTTCACTGCTGGGATTACAGAAAAAATCCATTCTTCCAAGAAACTTTTGAAATCAAGCACAAGTTGGTCAAGTGGGAGGTGACTTTACAAGAATGGAGAAAATCTATGCCATTGTTTTGTGTTCCTTAGGTGGACTTTCTAGCCCCTTTCTTCCACCTGAGTGATGCTCTAAATTTTAAGGAGAACTAGGCTTCAACCAACCAACTTCCCTAGTTCTAGCGATGAGGAGCATCGTAACAAAGATAGATCGACAGAAAAAAATAGAACTGTCATGTTTCATCAAATAAATTATGTAACTTATAAAACTGAAGTAAGCTGTTTTTTCAAGCTTTAACTGAAAATGGGTAAAAGATTATTTGTTACATCTAAGAATAAAAGCTATGAAGCTTAAAAGAACTTGGATAAAGATCACAAGTAAATGAGTTAGGAAAAAATATTTGTTTGTACCATGGACAGTACCCAGTAATTTGCGTTCCCACCCCCACCCCAACCTGTCATTCTGAGAGAATTAGGTTCTCTCAATGACAAGTTGACCTAATCATGACCCAATTCTGTAATTGTCCATACCTAGATTGGAGACCGTGTCATGGCTTTTGTCAACTATAATGCCTGGGCAGAGGTGGTCTGCACCCCAGTGGAGTTTGTCTACAAGATCCCGGATGACATGAGCTTCGGTGAGGCTGCTGCATTCCCCATGAACTTTGTGACAGCCTACATGATGCTCTTCGAAGTCGCCAACCTCCGGGAAGGGATGTCTGTTCTGGTGCACTCAGCGGGCGGTGGAGTGGTAAGTCAGCTGCTCCTAAGTCACCTCCCTCAAAGCCATAGTGATGGGGGCCGAGGGGCATACACTTGTCAATGGGATTCTTGGTAATGGCCATTAGCATGAGTAATGTGTGTTTTTTGTGGTGGTTACATGAATAGAAGAACTCATATAGATGGCTGCATTAGAGACAGACTGACCTTAAAAGATGCTTTCTGTGAGTCTTAGGAATACAGACACAGTTGGGTGTCAGGCGCCAGGATCTGCCAAGAAGCACCCTCAGTCCTGTTATTGTGATTAATTCTGTCCATGAGAGATCCCTCTCAAGCTACGTCTAATATCTGAAAGGCCAACACGGTGGACAGTTAACTCTTCAATAAATTGCAGTGGGTTCAAGGTAATTCCCATATTAATGATACCCTCATTCATTTGCATTCTGGCTTACTTTCTCTGGTGGCAGGAAGGTGGGCAGAGATTATTCTGACATGCACATGCCTGTACTTGGTGTGTTGTCTTTCATGTGTGTCTTAGTCAAAGAGGAAAATAATGGAAATCACAATTGCTGCTCTGGAGTGCAGGAGCAGCAGAATACTTTCCTGTGGTTTGAATGAGTCTGAGAGCCAGCCATTCTGTGTGTTCTGTTCCCGCATGATGTACTGGGGTTTGACAGTGACTTCTTACTGATTGTTGCACCAAATACCTATTACATGCATCTCATGCTCCAGAGCCAGAAGTTACAGGAATCCATATGGTAGGGTCCAGACTCACCAACTAACAGGGGCTGAAAAGCTGAGTTGGAAACTGTGGTTTGATGAAGCCAGAGATGAACTCTTAGGATTGATTTTATCTCAGAGATATCTTCACTGGAGGATTTGCTAAAACTGATTTTTAAAAACAACCTCAGCCTTTTATAAATATGGGACCTTAGCCGGGCGTGGTGGTGCATGCCTGTAATCCCAGCACTCGGGAGGCTGAGGCAGGAGGATTGTTGTGAGTTCGAGACCAGCCTGAGCTACAAAGTGAGCTTAAAGCCAGCCTGAACTGCATAGCGAGACCCTGTCTCAAAAAGACAAAAAAAAAAAATAAAAAAATAAAATATAAATATGGGACCTTTATGCAGGGCAAAGCATGTTTTTGTTTTTCTTTTCCCCAAAATGAGCTTACATCCAAAAAACCATGACAGCAATGATTTGAAAGTTTAGGGATGCCTTAAGAAGACTGTCTTCACTCACATTAGCAAATTTGCTGATGCTTTTTGACCATGAGTAAAGATACAATAAAAGTTAAATGTCCCTTAAGAAAGAAATGTATTTTAGTCCCAGCAATCTGCTACCAGCAAGCAAGCCATTTAGATTGTTGGCATTTATGAGCTTTGTGTGCTCCGCATACCAAGTGCTATAACTTGTTTCCATATTATTGACGTAAGCTCCGGCTTTATAGTGATGCTGGACTTAATCCTGCCAGGGGTCAGTATTATACATTGGCACTAAGGCTGATTCATTTCATGCTTTTTATTGTACTGGTTTATATGTTTTCCTGCAACAAAGAGAATGTACTGTCAGGAGCATGTGTCTTACATAAAGGAAAAAATCTTGGGAAATAACAAAAGTTTATACAATACCTTATTCCCAGCTTACAGAAAAAAATAAGAATTAAAATATAAAACAGGTGAGTAACTAGCAAAAGAGACAGTAAGGCAAAGAAAAGCAACTGATGCTCACAGCATAGGGTATTTTTTCCAAAGCTTTGTTACAGATGGACAGGTTTGTCTCTTAGCTTGGAAGTAGTAGGTGAAAATTAGGCAAAATCCATGGGAGCTAGTGTTCATTTGATGCACAAAAAGCCATTGCTAGAGTGACGAATACCTAGTGGTGGGTTTTGAGACTGGAAGAATATTCCTCATAGGAAATATGTGCTGGAAAGCAATGATCATCCTCAGTAAAAACTGTTGTAGCAGATACACCTGTTTCCACAACGCTTATTTGTAACTGAGCTTCTAACATAATAGGATCAAAAGGTATAGTGAAGTGCAGGAAAAGAAGATTTCCTGGGGCCAAAAGGATGCACCCTGGCTTAAGCTTTATGTAGCGGCTCTAGGAGTGGTTGGACTGCCCATCTCTTGGGTAGGAGATGCTGCTTGAGCAGCGTTTCTCCCTTGCAAAACTGGAGAATCAGCATTTAAGTCAATGTTGGAGGAAGATGTGTTTGTTCATATGTGTGCAGGGAAGGCAGTGTATTTTGAGATGAAGTTTTGTTCTGTTGCCCAGGGTGGTGTCAGATTCATGAACTCAAGTTATCCTCTTGTCTCAACTGCTGTGAGCATAGGAATGGAGGTGTATTCCACCATGACCAGCTACAAACGCCCATCTGAGCTGGGGTGTAGTTGAGAGTGCCCTACAAAAATGAAAGAGTGAGCCTGGATCACCCAGCCCAACGGTGGAAAGACCAGAGAGCCACACTCTTCAGTTTGAGTTAGATTCTTTCTAGGAAGGTGACCACTTGTTTATGCCAGATAATCTAGATTACCAGCTTGACAGGATTAAGGCACTCTTGGGGAGGAGACTGAGTGTATAACTCAACTGGTTTCTAGGAAATGGGTCTCTTTGAAGAAGGTGGGTCCTGGGATATGACCTTGGGAACCATATATAGTCCTTGAGCCCTTCCTCCTGGGCTCTGTCTCTGTTCTGTGCTTTCTATGCCTGAGCTGATTGGGTTTCCCCTGCACACCTCTCTGCCCTGATTTTCCTGCCTTGGAGCCAGCTAACCATGGACTGGAGCCTCTAAAACCATGAGCCTGAGAAACTCCTCCACTAAGTTATGTATGTCAAGTACTTGGTCCAAGAAAAAAGAAGCTGAACAGTATATCCCTGTTTTTCTGGTAGGTGAAACCCCTGTCAGTACTTTTCTGCTCATTTCTATAACACCCTAGAGAGGGAGACAGGTACTTCCTGTCACTGTTGACAAATCTGGGATACACAGCTATCCTTTCCATGGTTGCTGTGGTAGGCAGGACAACAGAGCAAAATCAGACTCCTATAGATGTCTACATGTGAATCCCTAGCACTTCTGAGTATGTTACTTTGCATGGAGAAAGGAATTTTATAGGTACAATTGATGTGAAGACCTTATGAGGGGGCTGGCTAGATAGCTCAGTGGACTAAGCACTTGCTTTGGCAAGTGCAGGGACCAGGGTTCTATTCAAGCACAACATGCCCCACTGGTCTCATCCCTGGGTGTGCTGAGCAAGCCACAGAGTCCAGACATGGTGACACATGCCTGTAATCCCAGTGCTGGGGAGGCTGGAAACGGGAGGACCACTATGAGTCCAAGCTTCTTAGTGAGACCCTGTACCAAATATATTTTTTAAAAAGAATTTATGAGGTAGACATTATTTTGGTGGTCCAGGGGTGGGCCAAACCACAGTGGAACAGTTAGGCCAAAGAGCCAGAGAGCTTAGGGGCTGCTGCAGCACTGGCTTTAGTGAAAAAGAAAGAAGTGATGAGCCAGAGGGTGCAGGTGCCTCTGCAGGAGACCAGAAGTGGAGTCCCCTCGGAGCCTTCCACCTGCACACAACTCTGCTAACACCTTCATTTGCACCAAGGGAAGCCCATTTGGATTCTGACCTCCAGAACGGTAAAATAACAGCTGTATGTTTTTCTAGTCACTAAGCCAGTTGTGATTTGTTAGAGTAGCAAATCAGAGCAGAGCAGCTCTGGTCCTAAAGCTGCTCTCTCCCTCCGCTTTCATTGTGGAGCACAGAAGCTGTCACTGCTTTGTCAAATCCATAAAGGTGCTGTTTTCCTCTGACTGTAACACATCCAGACAGCCTGAGATAGTAACTCCCCTAATCACATCTTCCTTTCCCTGCTGAAAATTGGCTCAGAATGCCTTAATGCCTTAAAGGGGAAGTAACAAAATAAGCCCCAGAGTAGGACTCCTGTCAGGGGCTCACAGGGAGATACTACCTGTCAATCCCTCTTTTTTTTTTTTTTTTTTTTGGTCTTTTTGAGACAGGGTCTCACTATGCAGTTCAGGCTGGCCTTGAGCTAACTTTGTAGCTCAGGTTGGTCTCGAACTCAACAATCCACCTGCCTCAGCCTCCCGAGTGCTGGGATTACAGGCATGCGCCACCACGCCCGGCTCTGTCAATCCCTCTTAACAAGCTCTTTCAGTCAAATTCCTAGGACCATCTTGATTGGGAGGGGCCTGCTTTCTGCCAGGTGCAAACTTTTACTAGGAAGCTGTTTGAATCTCCATCTGCATTTAATGCTTCGCAGTTTCTGGAGTCCTCTTCCTTGATGATTAAATTCCCTGAGCAGTGGTACCTGCAGACCGTGAGCCTGGGTCCTGTTTGACAGGAGTGGGTGTGATAGACGTGGCATGAGTGAATGTCCTCAGGGCCATAGTGTGATGCTGGCCCTGACCCACGTTGATTGCTCATGTAGCTTCACCACCCAGTGCTATAGCATCTGAAAGACAAGGCTGAGATGCCCCTCTATGAGAAAGCAGGAAGGAAAGGACAGATCGTGGCTTCCTCCACACACACCCCTGTCAACCACAGTAAAGCGCTCATTGTTCTCAGAACACACCAAGTGCTTTGAACCTGGATGACCTGTATATCATGTTTCTTCTTACCAGAATGCTCTCCCCCAATTCAAATGTCACCTCTCATGAGAAGCCACACTGTTTGATGTTGCCTAGATGAGCTTCACCCTTTGGTGAAAACTACAGAGGAATCCTTATGGCACATCATTTGCATATGGGCCCAACTTCTGAGCAACAGTTCAGGCCTGGGCCAGAATCTGCCCAAAGCCTGGTTGTGGAATAGGAAGACCCTGAATTCAATTCTCAGCTCTACCATTTAGCAGCTGGGTCAGGATGGGGAACTTAATTTCGGTAAGATGGAAATGATGGTGACCATCGTGCCTTGATTAAATGAGTACCAAAGGGTTTAGCATAATACCTCATATGTAGTCTATATGTAGTAAGAAGAGAGAAAGAGGGAAAAAGATAAGGAGAAGGAGAGGAGAGGGGAGGGGGAGGAGCAGGGAGGAGAGGAGATGAGAATGTTTCTTGAAATCTACACTATTGAGCACAACTTTGCATATAAAGCAGGGACTGAGTAAATGCCTACTGAATCATCTCTTGCCAAATATTTGATACCAACCCAAACTACTTCCATGTGCACATTATACTCTTGAGCTGATCCAATGAAAATAGCACTCTGTCACATACTTTCCCAGACTCATGACCCAGTGAAATTATGATGGAACCACATACAGACCTAGATTGACTGAGGGAAACTGTTGAAACATCTGATCAGCACTCCGCACACATGCCCAGCTAATTAAAATCGAAGAAAGATTGTGAAATGGTTACAGATCCTGACAGACGGGTGCATTGGATCATGGAACTGAAATTGGGCTCTCGTGGAAAAACGGATGTGATCAAAATAAGGTCTGAAGGTCATCGCTTCCTAATGTGCTGTTAATTCTTAGCTTTGAATGCACACTAAGCAGCTCAGAGCTTCACTCTCTTGGTTCCTTTTTCCTCATTGCTGGGACAAAGTAACCAAAACCCAAAACCAAAGAAGGAAAAGTTTATTAAGCTCACAGTTAGTGGAGATTCAGTCCCTGTGCAGCTGGCTGCCCACATGGCAGAGGGCAGCAGTTCATTGCTGCAGAAAACAGCAACACAGAAAGAGCCAAAGGGGGAGTAAACAGCAGCAGCAGGGGCTACAGAGAGCAAGTCTATCTTCCTTGTGTTGCATTCAGGCTATCCGCCCCAGGCTGGGTGTAGCTCTCACACCCATAATCCCAGCAGCACTCATACCCATAATCCTAGCAGCACTCATACCCATAATCCCAGCAGCACTCATACCCATAATCCCAGCAGATCACAAGCTAATCACAAATTCTAGAAGTCTGCCCCATGACTACATGAAGTTTTGGGGAGACATCTAGACACAAACTATCGCAATCACCATTACAAAAGTGAAACAAAAAGTACACAGAAAGTGTTATTGCTTCAACCTTTCTGTAAACAAAGTTATTCCAGAACAGAGAGCTAGCGATGGAGGGAAAGACAGACACTCTTTCAGCCAAGGGATTATTGGTTAAGGGAAATAGGTTTCAGAATTCTGCAGCCTCCCCTGAGCCTGTCTCTTCCCCCTGGCTACGGTACTATCTTCTTTTTACCTGGCCTAAAACCAGCTGTGTCTCCTAACTTGGCTAGCATTGTAAATCTCAAGAAGTGCCAGATAAAACATTGCTGAGTCTCTCCTGGGCTCAGGGCTGCCTCTGTTCCCCAGGGTCTCAGACAAGATGTGCAAAAGAAGAGATAAGCAGATAGATAAAAATTATTGTTTGCCTGAGCCTGAGCAGGCCAAGAGTCTTGGAAAGGAAAGCAAGGCTCAACTTCCAGACAGTTAAATGGCTGCAGCTCAAGCATCACATTCTATTCACTGTGGCTCAGGTATTTCACAGTGTCATTCAAACTCCACAAAAGGAGCAGTTGTAGAAGGGAGAACCCAGCAACTCAAGCCAACAACCTAAGAATTATGGTTAGTTCTTCTCCAGCATCATGCAAATTTCTAAATCCTCTGATTCATTCATTCATTCATTCATTCATTCATTCATTCACTCATTCATTCTTTTGTTCATCTCTCCATCCATCCATCCGTTCGTCCATCCGTCCATCCATCCATCCATCCATCCATCTATCCATCCATCCCTCTGTCTGTCCATCCATCCATGTATCCATCCATTCACTCACTCACTCACTCACTCAATGAACACATTCCACAAAAGTGCAGGTGGGTGGACATTTATGAATGTCCACGAGGGGCACCATCAAGCTCACGTGGGTGGTTTTCCCCAGTTGATTCACCTTAATGGTAACCCCTAAGAACATGGGGTGAGCAGGGGTGCTCAATGTGCCATACAGGAGAGCAGGCTTATAATTTCAGCAGAGAAGACACTGCTGCCTACAGGATTACGATGTTGTTAGGATCTTCTCTGGTTGCTGAGTCAACATACCCAACACCAAAAACTAAAGCAGGAAAAGTTTATTTCGCTCACAGTTGGTCAAGGTTTCAGTTCATAATTGGCTGGCTCCCAGGCAGGGTGGTATTGCAGGGGAAACACAGCTGATGGTGGGCAGAAAGCATCAAGGCATCAAGTGACAAGACAAACCTCATTCTGTCACTTTTGTTATATCAGGCTACAAGGATTAGGGTGGTACCAATCCAGTCAGTGGACTGATTTAGTAATCACTAAGCCCAGCATCCTAAATCCTAGCATTGCATCATGAATCAATCACACATTTGAGATTTATCTACCTCTGAAATAACCCCAACTAGGATGGCATAGGGCTTAGGAAAGACACCCAGATACAGGCCATTACCCTATGGAGGTCTATTCTGTTGAAAACAAAACCACAGTTGACCACCATCAACCCAGCTACTTAAGCCAATAATCCAAGAATCATGGTTAGTTCTTCTTCAGCATCATACAAGTTTCTAAATCTTATGATTCATTCATTCATTCATTCATCAATCATTTGTTCGTCCATCCATCCATCCATCCATCTATCCATCCATCCCTCCATTCACTCACTCAATGAACACATTCCACAAAAGTGGAGCTGGGTGGACATTTATGAAAGGGTGGGGATTTGTTACAAGTGGAGGGATTTTGGTTTTCATTGGAAAGGGGAGGTCTTCACATAAAGAATTCCAGAGAGTAGGATGTTTCTCATGTGCCTGCCACTCTGGCCTGTCTATGGGCTGTTTCATATGAGGCCCACAGGACTGTAGCAGCCACATGACTGGCTTTCTGCCCACTGCCCCCATGTTTATTAACTCCTTGCTTATAGCCTCAATGGTTCTGCCAGACAGCTACCTTGCTCTTCTCACCCCTTGCTTGTAGCCAGAGTGAGTCCCCTTGTTCTTGGGTGAGCTCAGCTTCCTTTACCTCCAGGCACATGTGTCCCATCTCATCCACCCCTCTGCCTCCTTTTTCTGGCCACTTCTCATTTCTCTACGTTGGTAGCACAGAAGGCCTGCAGCTTCTGGGAGAAGTGTGACACAGAACTAGCTGGGCAGCATGCTCTGTGCTGCGCTTCTGGTAAGCAGCTGCCCAGGTAGGGCCCTCAGGGTAACCACCTGGTGCCCCAGACCCTGTGTCTAGCTGGGGTCTGTGCCTAAGAGCAGAGCCCGTGTGACTCACACTGAACCCAGGCCAGGCCTTTCACCAGATGCCTGCTGGATGATTGCTTCCCCAGTTGCCTGTCGCTATTAGGTTCAGTCTGAAAGCCTGTGATTTACAAGGTGTGTCCATCAGCCTGGGCAGCCTCTGCCCCACTGCCAGGGGATGCTCTAAGGGCAGGGAAGGCAAGCAGCCTGACTCTGGAGTACTGCAGATTCCTGGGATTGGCAGTGGCTGAAGTGCTCCCTGGACTCTTCATGGTGAACCTGGCTCCCCTTCCCCGGGCAGCACTGGCCTCCTCCTCCTCCTTCTGCTGTGCTCTGAGCAATGTCTATGACTAGGAGCCTGGAGTTAGCACACGTCCACAGCTCATAGCTAGAAGCAGCTACTTATTCTCAGTTTCCCACACACATACTGGAAGTAAGAAGGTTCTAGTGAGTCTTCCATAGAAGTGGCTGCTGATTCAGGGCGCTTAACACAGGACAGGACCCTGCCTAAAGAAAACCTGGTTGCTCTAAGCCCCGCCTCAGAGCATCTAGGTCTCTTTGTGCCTGGTACCTGCCATATAACAACTGCAAGAATATTTGAAGAGCAACCTAAAACCAAATATATATAATATATACAATATATTGTATATATAGTTGTATATATACTATATATTATATATAATATATACTTCATATTTTATTGTATATATTATATACTATATATAATATATAACATATAATGCCTAGGATAATTATACTGCTGGTTTCTGTTGGCTTATTGAAAGGAACGGTTAGTGTTTAATTGCATGCCTACGTCTGATCGCCTGAGCAATTACTTTGTAGATAGCAATACGTAATACAACAACCATTATTAATTTCCTGTCATCTTGTTTTGAGATTCTGCCTCATTTTTATTGCTTTTATGCTGGTTTCTTTTGGTCTCTGTTTTTATATAGTTTTTGTTCTTTTCTCTGTAAAATAAAATTTAAAACAGAAATAGATACGCATCTGCTAAGCCAGAGAGCTCCCTGTCATTGAATTACTCCCTCAGGGGCAAAGGGATCCTAGTCAGAGACTGTGGTCCATCAGGGGCCAGGCAGGACAGCCTTCTGAGCTGTCCGCACTTCATGCCTAGCACTGGCTGGCTGGGGTACCCATTCATGGCCCCTGTGCCTGCCCATCGCTACCCCACCATCCCCCAGCCCAGGTACCCCAAATCATTGTCCCTCGCGGATTCACAGAGCTGGAAGGAAGCACGGACATTGCTGACTTGTACCAGTCAGCAGCTGTGTGCTTGGGCTTCGAAGCGTTACTCATTCATCTCTCCCTCTGCCCTCCCTGCTGTAGTGTGTGACGTGAGGAGAGACAACACTGAGCTCTCAAGGACAGATCTTTTAATCTCAACCCTATCTCCCCACTGCTTGAAGACTCAGATTCCCCATCTGTATAGTGAAACTGATGCTAGTGCCAGCCTTGGGTGTTGCTATTGGATCTGGGGGGCAATGGGCACATGAGTAATACCCATGGGAATCTAGCTGTTATGCTTTCCTGGGTCCACAGTTCCCACGCCCTTTCAAAGTCCTGCTCTTAATTAGCCAGATGGCCAAATTTGAACCCAGATACTCAGAACTAGGGATGCCCAACCACTGGACATGGTGCTGCCCCACATCGAAGGCTTCAAAACATCAGCTTCTCCCTCGTGGTTTCTGCCTGCCCCAACATGTGCCCCAGATGAGGGAGGCTTTCCTGGAGAGGACACCTGGTCCCCAAGGGTCTGCAGTGATAGGAAACCGACCTCCTGAAAATTTAAAGAGAACAGAGTGCGTGGAACATGTCCTTCATGCATAATGAAAGGATGAGGGTTAACTGTGTCTCTGCATCAGCAGGAAGCTTTCGCCTTCCCAAATTGAAGACTCGCTCCCAAATGAGGCCTAGACCAGGGGCTCTGCCTGTCCAGGAAGTGATGGTGCCAGCTGCTGGGATGCCTCAGGCCAGCAATATGCTGCAGGTTAAAAATACACACACACACACACACACACACACACACACACACACACACCCCTCCCAAGCCTCTGATGAAGGCTCACTTGGTATTCCTCCTGCTTGCTTTTAACTCCTTTCCAGTAAATCATGATTGACTTGAAGCAACAACCTTTATCATAAATACTGTAAAAGCTGAATTTGGCCTCAGAGACAAAGTTCATTTGCTCAATATTTGTTGAATAAATATAGCAGCTCTTGAGAAGAGCTAAAGTAGATTAAGCTTGGTAATCTTCATGCATTGTCTGAGGAAGCTGCTGTGCTTTCCCCGTTTTAATGGAGGAAAATGGCACACAGAGACATTAAGTAGCTGGCTTCAGGTCACACAGCCATGCAGAGGAAGAGCTGCCTATGTACTCTTTGGAACAAAACCCATACTTTTAGTGCTGGGCTGTGATGAAAAAGCCCTTTGTCTCAGTTACTCTTCTCTTGTTGCTGGGACAAGTACTCAGAACCCAAAATGAAGGAAGGGTTTATTTAACTCACAGTTACTGGAGGTTTCAGTCCATACCCAGCTGGCTCCAGGGCAAAGTGGCACATGGCAGAGAGCAGCCTTTCATGGCAGTGGCAAAGAGCAGAGAGCAGAATGGAGGAGCAGCAGCAACGATGGCTACAGAGAGGAAGGCTGTCCCCCTTAAGTTACATTCAGGCTTCCCCCAGGCCAGAAGTGGGTAGTATTCACACCACAATCCCAGCCTTGGGTCACCCATAATCCCAGTGGATCATGAGTTAATCACAAACTCTTGAAATCCACCCCATGGCTGCATGATGCTTTGGGGGGACACCTGGAGACAAATCGTAACACCCTGCTTCTGCTTGAAGTGATGGGGTTAAATGACATGGGATTTGCTACACTTTCTTCATCAACTGAGGCCACCCTTTTTTTTTGTTTTTGTTTTTGTTTTTGTTTTTTTTTTTGGCAGAACCAGGGATTGAACTCATGCCCTCGTGCTTGGGAGGGAAGCACTTATTTCACTGAGCTATCTCCCCGGCCCTGCCACCCTGGGTTTGTCCAGAAGCTGAGTAACCCTTGGGGCCAGAGAAGGGTCTTGGGCTGATACAGCTGACTCCTGCAGCCAAGCAGATTCATACCTGGTGCTGGCCATGGTGTTCACTGTTCAGCCGAAATTACACTGCAAACTGCCTTGCCCTGGGAGGCAGGGATGCTGCGGCTCCCCTTTCACACTGGGCCTCATACCCAACACAGTGGGGCATGAGGATCATTACTTATAGAAATGGGCTCAGTGGTGCGCTCCTGTGGTCACCACGACCCAGGAGGTAGAGGCAGGAGGACTAGGCTTTCCAGGCCAGCCTTGGCAACTGAGTAGGACTCTGCCTCAAAATCAAACATGAGAAAAGGTCTGGGGATGTAGCTCAGCAGTGAAGCACTCCTTGCTCAAGTTCCAGTACTAAAATGAAAAAATAGTGTAGAAAAAAACAAAGGTGGAATCCTAGCCTCTCTGGTTGCCAGATAAAAGACCTCCATAAGAACACAGTCTTAACAGGAGACCTTAACTTCTTAACTTCCTTGGACCCTGTTTGTCCACGTGGAAAAGATGATAACACTCATCTCTGTTGTTGTGTGGTGTTTTATAAAGAGAGTCAGTCATGTAATAGGATTAACGTGCTCCAGGGAAGACAGGAAATTTCAAATGTTAGCTGCTATTACTACTATTCATTGTCATCATGTCATTATCACTATCCAATTAGGAAATATTTCTTGACAATGCTCAGGCATCCATAGTCAGATACAAGAAACCAGCAGGGCTCACACCCAGGTGTGCTGAGCTGTCAGGACCTAGAGCAAAGTGGATAAGGTCAATTTTGGCCCTTAACTCATCTTCCCTCAGGCTGGCCAGTGGATTTGGAGTCTCCAAACATCAGTTGCCTTGAACATCTGAGATAAAACTAAGCTTCAAAGGGCAGTTAGTCCTAGAGTCCTGACCCCTTCACCCATGCCAAGAACTCAAAATACATGGACTTGTCCTTTTTTTTTTTTTTTTTTTTTTTTGTCTTTTTGAGACAGGGTCTCACTATGCAGTTCAGGCTGGCCTTAAGCTCACTTTGTAGCTCAGGCTGGTCTCGAACTCACAACAATCCTCCTGCCTCAGCCTCCCGAGTGCTGGGATTACAGGCATGCGCCACCATGCCCGGCTATGGACTTGTCCTTGCTGAGGCAAAGGGCCCTGGGGGCCCATCCACTTCATCACATACACCCAGAAGGGCACAGCTCCTTTCTGGAATGTTATTGTCTAGTTAGGAAGTCAAATGGGTTCATCTGAGAAATAGTGTGGGGCACAGAGAGCAGCAGCCTCATTGGGGTGTGTGGTCTCTCTACTCCACACCCAGGCTCCTGTGGCAGCTCTCTTCATACCTGATCAGTTCCACTGGTTTATTCCTCTTCTGGTTTCCCACTCCTGCTCCAAATATGCTCAGGCAGCTCAGCTATTTGTGTGCTGTCTCCCTTCCCGCCTCCTCTTCCTCTTCTTCCATGTCCTCCTCATCTCTTTCTCCTGTTTCTCTTCTCCCTCTCTCTTTTTCCTCATTTTTTTTCTTTCCTCTCTCCTTCCTTGCCTTCTTCTTCCTTTGTACCCCACTTCCTGTCTTTGTGCTTTCCCAGTCTTGTCATCCTCCCCACAATCTTTCTGCTAGGTGCAAGCCCTGGGGATGACTGTGGTGTCTCTGGATGTTATCATTTGGATCAAAAATGGCCCCCAAAGGCTCATGGAATCAGAGGCTTTTGGGCAGTGGTGGGATCATGAAGGTATTCACCTCAACAATGGGCAAATCTATTGAATTCATACCTGGTGCATTATTAGGTTCTTTTTTTTTTTTCTGGCAGAACTAGGAATTGAACTCAGGCCCTTGTGCTTGCTCTATTGAGCCATTTCCCTGGCACCTCTGGTGCATTATTAGGAAGTGAGGTTACTATGTGGGTGGGAGGTGGGGCCCAGATGAAGGCAGTGAGTCAGGGAGGCATGACCCGAGGAATTATATGTTGTCCCCAGGCCCTCTTGCATATGGTCTCTCTCTCTCTCTCCCTTTGCCCCTCCCCCTTCTCTACCCCTCCCACCCATTGCCATGGGCTCAGCAGTTTTCCATTGCTATGTCCTTCTGCCATGATGGTTTTGCCAGCTGACCATGGGCTAAAGTCCCAGAAACCGTGAGCCGAAACAAATCTTTCTTCCTTTTATATGTCCATCTCAGGTATTTTGGGCATTGTACAACCTCAGGTTTATCTGGTTCAATCTTCCAGAAGCCTGAGGATTGTAAATTAGACACGGGTTTCCTACATGGCCTACCACTTGTGGGGCTAGGGTGGAGAAGGGAAGCGTGGGGTGGCTGTAGAAGGCGAGCACTGAGCCTGCTCTAGGATATCAGAGATGTCTGTACAGGAGCTAAATTGAAGGTGGTGTCCTCAGAGAAAGAGGCAGCACTGGGCAGAGAGGAGAGCGTGGCCAGAAAGGCTTCCTGCCTGGCTGCTGGCCACAACCAAGGTGCTGGCAAAGTATGGGAAGAGAGAGCATAGAACAGACTAGCAGCAAGTACTGGACCGTTAGCCAAACACACAGGAGCCATGACAATAATTGTGTCCTTAGCATGATCCTGATGCTGACCATGAAAGCCATGAGGAGAAGGAGGAAGAAGAGGAAGAGGAGGAGGAGGAGCCATTAGGAGATTTAACTCACACTTGATGATTTTTATTAATCCTCTGGGACAGATCTCAGGGAAGGTGGAGAGAAGGAGCAGCTTGTGTGGAGTCAGGTGACTCTGAGACAGCCTTGTTACTTCCCCAAGTTCTCTTGCAGCAGTTGGCGTAGGGCTTTGTTGTGAGACTGAGGCGTCTAGGACTCTCTATTGGTCAGTGGTTATTGTGGTTAACCTGTGATGCCACCTTCCCACCCTTGGGCCTCAGATTTCTCTGTCAAATATTGTAGACCAGTGTTTCTTCCATAACGTTAAGTAGACTCAGTACTTCTTCTGTCATTTGAGGGAGACCCAGCATTTCTCCTGCCAGGGGTGGTGGACCTGAGATCTTTAGGTCCCTACCCAGCTTCATTCAGGCTCCTACATTATCTTCATGGTGCTGCCACTCTTTTCCTGCAGAAGAAAACTTCTTTTACACTCTTTACAGCATCATCCCCTCCTCTAATCCTTTCTGTCCATGACAATTAATTGACAGCAGCCATCCTTTGGGCAGACCTCCTGTGTGCCAACCCTGATTTCTGTGACTTCTTTTTTAGCTGTGTGTCAGTCTCTGGGTGTACAACATAATCGTTATTCTTCATATGGCGCAGCACTGTGAGGCTTGAGCCCCCTGTGCAAAATATTTCAACAAGGCTTGGCTTGTGTTCAGTCGGTGTGATCTAAGCACAACAGGATGGGGAGCTGAGGACACCTGTTGGACCACGGTGCACATTTCCCCTGGCTGCCAGGGGTGTTCAGCACTATGCAAAGCAACTGTGTCCTTCAAAGTTCCTGCCCCTGTTGGGTGGTGTGTGTCCTGTTGAATGCTGGGCCACTATGGCCTCCACAGATATTTTCTGCAAGGCCAGCCCTGTTTGGGAACTCCTTACATGACTGGCAGGTGTCCCACAGCTTAGCTGCTATCTGCCCTGCTTGCCCCTTACTCCTGAGAGCCCCTGCGAGGCCCAGCCATGCACACAGATCTCCCCTCCCAGTCCTTGCCCAGGGAGCCTTCAGGACTGCAGTTATCATTTGAATGATGCTTGGAATTGCATCACAAGCAGAGCTACACAGTGCCACAGCATCCAGCCTGTGGCTGAGTGGGAGAATACCCCTTGTCATCCCTCACATGAACCTTGCTGCGCATTTCTAAGCTTACTTAGTTCTGAAAAGCTGCCTTCTCCTTCCCAAGAATCCTCCCCATTGCCCGCAACTGCTGAGCACCCAAAAGAAGTTAATAATAAATGCAAATGGATTGAACAAGTGGCTGGAATAGGTAGCTGACAGATGCCCATTTCTCCTGAAACCTTTTCCACATCCCAAGTGTAGTAATAAATCCAGGACAGAAGACACCAAGAGGATCAGAATGACTTCACAGATGGTCCTGTGTTGAGCAACCTGGACCTTGAGTTGGGGTTTGCTGGTCATGTGGAAGAGAGAGAGAATCAAAGCTATCCTAGGCCCTGCTTAAAACAGAGGGGAAAAAGCAGAAAGGAATGAATAAAATTTATAGAAGTATTCCCCTATTTGGTCAAATCAATCTCCCTGGACCAGGTTTTTTTCCCCATCTTCATAATGAGGATAAAAGTGTTTGTTTTAATTACTTTTCTCGTTGCAGGGACAGAATACCCAGCACCCAAAGTTATGGGGAAAGAGGTTTCAGTCCATAATCTGCTGGCTCAAAGGCAGGCTGGCACATGGCAGAGGGACAGGCGTTTGTGGTGGTAGAAGATAGCAAAGGCAACAAGAGAGGGGATAGGAGGAAGCCTCTGCCTCTCTCCTGTGTGGTGTGCAGGCTATCCACCCCAGGACAGGTGTGGCACTCATATCCCCAACCCCAGCACTAGACAGTGAACCAGTCACCAAGTCAAGATTCTGCCTCTTCTGAAAAGCTCACCCCTGATGACCCCATGAGGCTTGGGACATCCACACACAAAGCATAACAGTGTTGATGTGGATGTTATAGTCCCAGTGCTGTGTGCAAAGGACCTGACCCAAGATAACACCACAGAGAATTAAGTGTCATTGTCATAGTGTCATCGTGCTTTGACACTCACAAAGCACATTAAATGCAGATCTAAAGAACATGTATCTTTTTTGGGGGGCAGGAGGTGGAACCAGGAATTGAACTCAGACCCTTGCACTTGCCAGGGAAGCACTTATTCTACTGAGCCATCTCCCCAGCCCTAAAGAACATGTATCTATCACTTCATTTCTCTAAATTAGTATTTGTTAGTTCATCTTTATTGTGGCATAAAAGTTAAAAAAACTTCAGAGAGAGAGTGACCTGCACTCAGATCCATGCCCAGGGCCTTACTCATAGGTTGCTTTATTTCTCTAAGATTGAAATTCCACTCTTGTAAAATTCACATAGTCATCACTCCCTCCTTAACAAAGCTTAGGGAAGTATGCCAAGAACTGTGAGCACAGTGCCAGCTCCCAACCAACGGTGCCTGTGATTTTGCCTGGAGCTTGCTGGTCTTCAGAGTAATAGGAAACAGAGATATACACATTTGAGCGTTTGTTAATACAAGCAGATGGGCAGCCCTATTTATTGTGCAGAAAGAGGAGTAGAGGGGGAAGTCCCCATCAAACTGCACCCATCTGTGTCACACTTCAGTGGTTCTTCCAAAACAAGTCCAAGCCAAACCTTTGTAGCTTTTCCAAGGCCCAACTATCTGTGCGCAGCTGAATGGGTGGATTTCTTGCTATGGTGTGAAGCCAGCAGTCACAAATGGTCAATAATATCCCCTAGTGCAAAGTAACAAGAGAATCAGCTCTTCAGAAATGTTTGGGTACTATTCATCTTCAGCTTCATGTTTGATTTGCATGCCTAGAATCTGGCTGGCACTGCTGTCTGTGTCCCGTGTTTTAGAGTATGCACCTAGATTTGCATGGCAGGAGGAAATGCTACAGACCAATTATATTTATAAAGTACAGACATTTAGTAATAAATATATTCATGTGGTACTAGAGGGAGGTGCTTAGGGCTCCATATTTTGCAGATGTGGATTCAGCCCCTGATTCTGCTGTTAGCTGACTTCTAACCTAAGATTCAGTTTACTCATTTATAAGATGAGAAAATTCATGTAACAAGTACCAGGTTAAAAAAAAAAAAACAAGTACCAGGTAGTCAGCCAAGTGAACCCAGGAGAACAGGATCCTTGAGCAAGCCTCTTAGTTATTTTTAACAATACTTCCAGGAATGTGCTTGTTAGACTGCCTAGCCTGGATTTAAAGAGGCATATAGTCAAATTACATAATTATGATGCTTGTCTGACACTTTGAATTTTCCCTGTCCATGTGGAAGTTACACTGGGTTCATGATAACTCCAGCTCTAAATCTTTAAGAAGGTGCACGTCTATAAAAGTGAACCAGGAAATCACATGGCCCAGTATGCAATAACCACATGTTTCTCTGGAACATTCATGAATGCTCACGGAGACCATCAGCATCTGGTAGGGGTAACCATCTCTGTCCCACCCAGGCTGGTTCCTTGCACACAATAACTTGTCCCACTCTCTGAGTGGGCAATTGCCTTGGACAATGGAGGCAAACAACTCTATGTTCTGTTCTCTCTCCTAAATCCCAAGCTTCCCTGGGAATATGGGAAAGCCCTGTGTCAGAGCTGGGCAGAGGGCCGAGCAGGTGACCATGCTGTCTCCTGCACATGCTGCTTTGCAAGCTGGCTCTACTGTTCTGACAAGGACAGGAAAGCAGTGCTTTCCAGCATTGCTGGAAGTGCCTGGAAGTGGTTTCCTATGGAAATGACCCATCACTCTGAGAATAGCCTAGGGTCGGGATGTGGTAGAGGGAGAGTCTCACCTTGTGCAAGGACAATCCTAAAATTTATTTGGAACCACAAACGACCTAGAATAGCAAAGGCAATCTTGGCCAATCAAGAAAAAGCAGGAGGCATCACAATTCCTGATTTGAAATTATACTACAAAGCCACTGTGATAAAATCAACATGGTATTGGCATCAAAATAGACCTGAGGATCAGTGGAATAGATTAGAATATGCAGACGCATCTAC